>VXCM01008545.1:0-15013 GCA_014773175.1 Lucifuga dentata
TAACATGTATGAAAATTGAATATATTAGACTCAAACATGCAAAATGGGTGGTATGGTCCTTTAAATAAAGCAAACAAGTTTTGTCTTTCATAATTTTCTTGGCGCAGAGAAACAGTGGGTAATTATGGACTTATTTGCCCAGCATCATTGGCATTTTCATCTGGCCATCCTGTACCTGTGTGAGTAAAATTCACGTTTAAATTGAACAACTAGAGAAGGGCTTCGCTGAGTCCCTGAAAAGAAGCAGTGACTTGTTGGCGTGGGAACGTGCTGACACCAGGCAGCGGCAAATAACCTCATAGTCTATATTTATTAAATATGATGTTTCATTGAGATTAGTGTATTACTTTAGAAGAAACTTGACAAAAAACACTGAAGAAATCCCCCTCTGTTAGTGAGGAAATGATTTTAAATGTGTCCCAGGATCTGGACTAAATTTAATGGGTTCCTGCCTGGGTTAGGGTTAGACACAACTTTTCACCAAGTTTTTTCAAGTTCAGCTCAAAGTTTTTTGAGTAATCCTGCTAAAAAAAACAAACAAACCAAAAAGCCACGAAGACATGCCTCACAGATATTACATAATAATCATCAATGGTCAGGATTTCTCAATATAAAAACCAGCTGTGAAGGTTTTGTGGACCAGTTCTGCAGTTTTCTGACTCAGTTCTGGGTTTCCATAGCAACAAGGACCCAACTTGTTGCACAATTATGTGGATTCATAAATATATTTCATTAACTGTGTTGGATTATTAACTGTATCAAAAATCTTTTGCTGCAGGACAATTTAAATGATAATTCATGTGTACGTACACAGCCGAGTCCTTCCTGATGCTGAGGAAGACTCTGGATCTCAGAACTCCTTCATGCTTGGCCCACAGCATCATCGTCTTTTTAGCTATAAGTACAGAGAGTACAGATTTTACTTTAACACATGCAGCATGCAGCGTGTCCTGCAGCTCAGACGTCCTGGTAGTTCTGGTACAGCAAGAATCTTTTGTGTATTTTGTTTGCAGCCTTTGGGGTAGTGGGAGAAAACCAACAAAACAGTTGGACAAACATGGAAAAACTGCACTGTTAAACAAAATTCTCTACCTGTTGTTCCTTCTGACTTTAAAACAGCATTTGCCCTGAGCATCTGTCAACATCCTGTTTCTGAAGGCATCATGTACTTTTCCTGTGATATTTACATTCCAAAAACAAACCACGACCATTCTGCCGGAATATTCCATTCCTCCCTTTTTTTTTTTTTTTTTTTTTTTTTTTTTTTTNTTTTTTTTTTTTTTTTTATTGTGAGTGTGTTGTTAAGGTTTGTGTGAGCTGCTTTGGAATTGCCCCTTGAGGGACAAATAAAGTGTATCGTATCATTCGGAAAGCAAAACAAAATGTGATGATGTTAAAGATAATAGTAAAGATTTGCATATGTCAGCAGCCGTTCGTGTTTTGGGGAATGAGCAGTTATGAAATTAAGTGGAATAGAAACAACCAGAAATAAAATGCTTTTAACCTTTTAAATGACCATACAATTTTTCATGTTTGAGCCTCATATATTCAGTTTTCATACATGTAATGTTACTGACAATCATTTCCCAAAGCATACTACTGGAACTGTGAATTAAAAATGTTTTTCCTACCTTCCAGACCTCCACTGGTTTCAGTTCATTCTGCTATTAAAATCAACTTGTTGATACTGTAAACGTTCTTGGGATAGGTAATCCATCATCACCAACAAGACGTGTATTCAGGTTTTTTTTAGAAGTTATGTAATTTTAGTGTTTAAGCTCAATAAAAAGCGTGGAGTGAATGTATGCCTCCACCGGGGAATATAGTCCCAAAAGAAGACCTGCGTTTATGGAAAAATTTAAAGGACCGTGACTTCATAAGGCTGTGTAACTATTAGCAGGAGAAACATGGATTTTTAAGGTGGGTGTACCACTTGAATATTTGATTTTGAATATTTTGATTATTTTATACCAGGTTGCCAGTGCACGTAATTCAGTGTTAATGTATTATTTTATAATGAAAACTAACAAAAGGACATGGAGCACATTTATGGAAGATTTCTGAGGCCTCAGAAATGTATTTTGTTCTTATAGTTGGCCTGTCTTATACTGACAGCAGCTCAAATATTTGCCTTTGAAAGATGTTAGTCATATTTGTTTTTTTTGTTTTGTTTTTTTTTTGTTTGTTTTTTNCAGGAACAGCTCAATGTACAGGTGAAGTAACGTTTTGGACAGGTGTACAGGTGTTTGGTTGTTAGCAGGAAGATGACTGTAAAAGTTGACAGCTGATTTTGAAGGCTTCTTCATGAGGAATCCGTTCCATTTTGGAGCCATTGCAGATCATTTTCATATTTCAATATTTCTGTCAATTTCTTCAAAAGTATTACATCAATCTCTCAGTGAAAAAAACAAAAACAACTTCATGACAGACTATCAATAGGCGCAATTAGGTCCAGATGTAGATAATTAAAAAAAAAAAAAAAGTTTCTTCTGAAAAATCAAAAAAGCAATGAAAGTCCTGAAATCCAGGAAATCTGTAGTTTCTTAAAGCAAATGAAAAACCAGTGACATCACTTCACCGTAAAATCAAACTGAATAAAACGTGAAAGGATGATGTCACCGTCCAATGAGACGTGATGACCGTGAAACCGATAGATGGCGATAGGACAAAAGAGGAGTCACTGGCCGCTCAAAGAAGAAGACCAGCAGCACTTAAAAAGCCGGCCTGAGGCTCTCATCACCGTTTTTACGCACGCTTGTTCCGCTGTTAGACGCCATGCAGTCCGGTGAATGTCCCGGTAAAGACCTGGGCCGTGCCCTGTGCATCGTCACCGGAGCCTCCAAAGGCTTTGGCCGCACGCTGTCAAAGGAAATCTCCCGGTTGGTCAAGCCGGGCTCGGTGGTTGTGCTGGTGGCTCGTTCCGGTGACGAGCTGCGGGCTCTGCAGGCGGAGCTGACCGAGTCGGAGGCGGGCAGAGGCGGCGTGCAGGCGCAGGCTGTGGTGGCGGACCTGGCGGAGATGGAGGGAGTAGACCGCGTCATCTCCGCCTGTAAAGACGCTGCTGAGGACATCCAGCACGTCTTGCTCATCAACAACGCCGGTAAGAACCGAAAGGACCCGCCGTGGAAAAAGCAACGGATCAGTTGATTTAAGTGTTGCACCGTAAAAACATCCAAATCAAACATAATAAAACTAATAATAATAATAATATGTATTCAAATGTTGAGGACTGTTACCGTTGAATAAAACGTGACTGTTTTATTCGTAGTTGCTTCATGTTTTCTTGTAAACCTGTTGCACAAACCAGCTTTCCATCTATCTGCAGAATCAGCTGGTATTTATGGAAGGTTATAAAGAACACAGTCATTTTCTGTGTTCTTTAATCAAATATAAATATAAATATAATCAAATAAGAGCTTTGGAACACCTTTGCTGTAACTGCAACCATCATTTTACATGTTTGGAGTCATGGATATAACTCTATAACTCTGTTTTCTTCCAACTCTGAAAAGCCTAGAAAGTCGATTTACTGGGCTTTTCAGAGTTATAATTCTAATGTTGTTCTGACGACAATAACGTAAATTCATATTACCTACCATATATACTCCAGTATAAGGATCTAGTATATAAGCCGACCCCCTGATGTTGTTCCATCAATTTATTTGTTTAGTAAATTACCTGTTTTTCTGGGTATTGTCATTGTATTCCTGTGATTTTCTGAAAATAATACACGTACCGGTACCAGTAAACAGCTGATTACCATAAGTGACATTAGCTAACATTAAGCTTTCCGGACTCCTCTTCCTCGTCTGAATCGCATTGATGAAGGTAAATGAAGCTTTACAAATGAGCTATAATTATCACGGCGCTTATTTAGCTGTGTAATTATGGTGAGCTTTTTTTCTTTTTCTTTTTATAAGAATCTCACCGTTACGTGTTTTCAGTAATTATCCTGTACCTGAGTCGATGCGGGTCTGTCTATGTGCTGGAACATTCAGCGATATGGAGTTTTGGAATTCCCTCAGCTGACCCCCTGATGTTGTTCCATCAGTTAATTAGTTTATCAAATTACCTGTTTTTCTGAGTATTGTCATAGTATTCCTGTGGTTTTCTGAAAATAATCCAGGTATCGATAAACATAATATTTAATTCAGCAGCTGATTACCGTAACTGACCAATCACAACAGAGCTTACTGGCCGCTGCAAAATGTGCTGATAAGATGTTTAGTCAGGAAATATCTCGTTCTAAGGCATGATTTATGGGTAGTGGTAATGGTAGTATTTCCACCCTGGAAATTTCCTTCTTTGGGATCAAATTTGAATTTCTCCTGTATAAGCTGACCCCTGATTTGCTTTGCAAAATGTGGTTTTAAAAAAAAAAAAAACTCGGTTTATACTCGAGTATATACGGTAATTCTGTTTAGCTAGAATAAAAATATTCTAACTGCTGTCATTTTCTATGCTAATATTTCTTTTTCGTAAATAAGATGAACGTTAGCATGGAAGCATAGTGACTCGTCTCTGTTTCAGGTTCTATAGGAGACGTGTGGCGCTACTTCAAAAGCTTCACCAACATGGCGGAGGTGAACTCCTACCTGTCCTTCAACGTCAGCTCGCCGCTGTGCCTCACTGCCGCTGTCCTGCAGACTTTTCCACAGCGTCCCGGCCGGCGCCGCACCGTGGTCAACGTGTCCTCACTGAGCGCCCTGCAGCCATTCAGCTGCTGGACGCTGTACTGCACCGGCAAGGCCGCACGGGACATGATGTTCAGAGTTCTCGCCAAGGAGGAGCCTGACGTCAGGGTGCTGAACTACGCGCCAGGTGAGGACGTCCACGCTGCATGTCCCAAAATCTGCAGCTCATTTGGCTTTCAAGTAGCCCATGCATTTTATTAAAATCTGTAAGGCACATAAATGACACTGACAAACTCTAACGGACTTTTTTTTTTTGTTTGTTTTTGAAAACCTGAGAAAGTTATGGCAGGTGTAGAAAGTCTGTCAGNTTTTTTTTTTTGTTTGTTTTTGAAAACCTGAGAAAGTTATGGCAGGTGTAGAAAGTCTGTCAGTAAGCAATTCTTTGTCATTTGAAGGACCATGCTGGTGGTTTTCCATGTTTGAGCCCAATAAATACTGCCTGCATACACTTAACATGACGCCAACCATGTTGAAAAGTAAAAAAAAAAAACAACCTGTTTTCCTTTTCATTTTAAACTTTTTAACTTTAAACTTTAATTTAGTTTTAATTTCTCCAGTAAAAGCCATCTTCTCCTGGGATTGTATTCTCTGGTGGAGACATACATTTTCTTCCTTGTGGCTCTGTGTTGGATCAGTTAAATTATATATCTTTGGCAAAAAATAACAGTGTGCTGTTCATTGTGATGGATGATTTATCTCACACACGTTTCAAGTCACTACAAGTAAATTTTTGTCATGCATTTAAATGAACTGGACCAGTGGCAGTCTGGAAGGTAGGAAAAACAACTATAAAGTGTACCGCTATGTTTTGGAAAGTGTTTGTAATGTAGTGTGTACACGGGTTGTATTTATTGGGCTCAAACATGCAAAATCACTGATCTGGTCCTTTAACTGAACTGCAATGGAGGTTTTGATCAGAGTTTATTATATATCAATGTCACACATCAGATCAAAAAGAATTTCATTAATTGTCTTTGCTTCAAATTAAAAAATAAATTTTAATGAATCTGTCTTTGTACAGAAGCACTTACCAATATTATAAATGATAACGATATTATAAAAGCACGTAACAAATCAAAATGCTGCATCAAGTGAATTAGCTGACGAGGTCATGTTCGTGGCTGATGTATGATGGCGTGTGTGTCACCTTCACAGTGAAACTCCAGGTGGTCACAGGGAATCAGACATTCCAGATGAGGAGGAAAAGTGATGGAAAACTTGACATTTGAAACAGGATTCATCATGAGAGCTGCAGGAATCCACATGAAGCAGCTTTCTGACTTCCATTGTATCACGTGTTCATGAATTTCTGTCCCGTGTTGATTCAGGGCCGCTGGACACGGACATGTACGCTGAGGCCCGGACTAAAACCGCCAATCCCGACATGAGGAAGAGGTTTTCAGACATGTTTGCTGAGGGTCAGGTTTTGACCTGTGAGACTTCCTGTGCCAAGCTGATGAAGGTGCTGCTGCAGGACAGCTTCACGTCAGGAGCTCACCTGGACTTCTACGACCTGTAGGAAGTCTTCTCATCCTTTTCATTTTAAAGATCTCACTTTTTGATGTTCTTTTAATTGAAGGTTCATTTCATTTGATTCATATAATGCTCCATTGACCAAACAAAAAAACCAAAACATTTTTGCTTCTACACTTCATGGTTTAGGAACCAAAGTCCTTTTTAAAAGACCACATAATGACCCTGTAACCACCTAAATGTAAGAAGAACATGATGGAATCAACTGTTGTTATTCGACACCTTGTTATTTTCTTGGCACACCTGAAAAACTGTTATTCTGTTCAAATAAATAGCAAATTGTCTTTACTTGGGTTGAAACTGGCAAAGTCCAAACGACCTGGGTTTAAAAACGACCAAAACAAAACGGCTTTCTCAGGAAGCGCGTCAGGCTTTTCTTTTTTCTTTTACTTAAAAACAGGAACTTGGCAGTCTGTTGTTGTTTTGCCAAATGAAGGTTATTCCATAAGTCAGACGGCCAAGAAAAATGACGATTCCATGCAAAGATGTCTGAGAGGAATGAGCAAACAGGATGTAACAGGAAAAGAAAAGAAGAAGAAAGTTTGGAGGTTTATCAGGTTTACTCTGAGTCAACTCAGGTCTGAGATGGATGGATGGATAGATGGATGATGGATTAATAGATGAATGGATGGATGAATGGATTGGTGGATGAATGGATGGATGGATAGATAGATGGATGATGGATGAATGGATGGATGGATAGATAGATGGATGATGGATGAATGGATGGATGGATTGGTGGATGGATGGATGATGGATGAATGGATGGATGGATTGGTGGATGGATGGATGATAAATGGATGAATGGATTGGTGGATGGATGGATGATAAATGGATGAATGGATTGGTGGATGGATGGATTGGTGGATGGATGATGGATTAATGGATGAATGGATTGATGGATGGATGGATAAATGGATTAATGGATGAATGGATTGGTGGATGGATGAATGGATTGGTGGATGGATGGATGGATGGATAAATGGATGAATGGATTGGTGGATGGATGGATGGATGGATGGATGATAGATGGATTAATGGATGAATGGATTGGTGGATGGATGGATAAATGGATGAATGGATTGGTGGATGGATAAATGGATGAATGGATTGGTGGATGGATGGATGGATGATGGATTAATGGATGAATGGATTGGTGGATGGATGGATGGGTGCTGCTGGGTCAGGTTGGATGTATATCAGTAAACCAAAGATTCCAGCCTGACCTTCACACTGATCAGACATCAGCTGCTGCTAAACATCTAAAACATCAACATGCTGGAAACAAAACACTTAAACCCTGTGTGCTGATTGGCTGTAGGTCATCATGTAACAGGATGAATCTGATTGGCTGTAAGTCATCATGTAACAGGATGAATCTGATTGGCTGTAAGTCATCATGTAACAGGATGAATCTGATTGGCTGGCAGAAGTCTTCATATTTTCAGAAAGTGCCTCCATGAAGATCATCTCATCTTGTGAAACTTCTCAGACTTTACAAAGAAATTTTCTTGCTCTGCACATACAGAAATTTATTTTTAGCTGCTCTGTAAGCAAGTAAACAACCTGGAATTTGTATTTAAAAAAAAAAACTGTCACTTTGCTTCCTGTTTCCTGTTGAAATTGGTTAATTTCGTTTTCAGGTCCACCAAAATCTTTAGCAGACGTTTGGTTTTAAAATGATGTTATATATCGGCATTAATGTGTGTGTTCTGTTTATGTCTTAAACATGACATCTGTTAACCTGTGTACAATGTAAGTAGGGTTTGTCTTTAAATGAGATTTAGTTTGTGTTAAAGGTTTTGTGAAAATGTATTTTTCAAACATTCCTGAAAAGACTCACTGTGATGTCATTTTTATAAAAACATCAGAAAACTTTGTGTAACTGCACATTTCCAGATCACTTTAATACTTGAGACAGTAACTGCAGAAATAAATGAATCAAGCCAATTCTCTGATTCTAAATCTAAAATATATACGTTTTCAAAGTGTCAAAGTGTTTACACATTTTCAACTAATCTCTCATTAATATTATTTATTAATGCTTTGAAATCTGTTCTGTTATAAATACAAATAGTTCATCATGCAGATTACATTTGTAGAAGATATCCTCTTAGGTGAGAGGAAAACAGATATACTGAATATAAAATTCAAATTTGGTGTCTTATTTTGATATTACGGCAAAGTATAAAGTGACAGTTGTAATAACCGGAGAGCATATTCTATGAAAAGATGTTTATGTCTTTGCCCTTAGTGTGAGTGCGACCACTGCTATCAGAAAAAACAGGAAGGAAAAAATGAAGCGTGCAAAATGTAAAGGTCGGCCCATGATGACATCATGAGCAGTTCCATCTTTTTGCAAACATTATTAGCTGGCTAGCTGTATGCCAGGAGTCTCCAGCGAGGTCCAAAGACCTGCAGCTTCTCTTTCCTACCAGTCTGTTCAGAGCTGATTTCACTGACAAACTCCTTCCCTCAAAATAAAGGAGCGCTGATCGGTGAAATCTGCTTTGGTGACTGTCTGCAAAGAAAACCTGCTGTGTCTTGGACCCACGTGGCACATGATTGGTGATTGGCTACTATACGCTATAGCTAACATATTACACATCAAGCTAGGCAACTGGCAGTGAAGTCATTGTCATATAATGTTGAAGTTACTCATGTTGTTAAATGTCTGTAATTTGGGTTAATTGATAGCTGTTTCCTGTAATCCATCTGAATTACCTGGTCAGAAACATTGTCAGCAAGTCAAAAGATAAGTAAATGTCTTGCCTAGGGCACCAAGTGACCCAGGAACCCACTGCTGGCAGGTCATGTCTGGGTGCTTTCAACACCTGCTGCAATGGTGGACACCTATCAAGCATGGACAAAGTAAAGATAGCATTAGGGTATATCCTAATCATAGGACAAAGGTTTGGCAATTAAACTTCCATTAGCATGAAGTATCAGCAAAGTGAGCCATCAGAAGCTGGATAACAGAGTCAGGTCAGCGTCCTCACCCTGGACATCTTTCTTTTTGCCCAGATCTCTCCTACATTCTACAGTAGAAAGCTAGGAATATTCATCAACAACTCAAAATGAGCACAGGTGTTTGAAAGATGCATTAAGGTATACAGCTGAGGTCACACATGCCTCACACACGCTAATATGTTGCTGCAGGTGCTGAAACAAACATTTCTGTGTGGTCATTGCGCACACACACACACACACCTGTAGCTGGTTTCAGTTGCTCAGCTACAAGAACCAGCAACTACTAAAGTAAAATGCACTGTTAGGTAGCTAATACTTGCTAATGTTACGTTAGTCTTAATTAAGTGTAGATGAACACAAAAGAAAAAAGATTATCAGTCAGACTAAAGAAAATAATGTTTGAGACCCACAAGCTTTTACTGACTAAACAATATAGAGCTGGAAATTCTAATTAGTCCACTATTGCGCTGGCTAGATACTTGCTATGTCATTTTAGTAATAATCATAAGAAAAATAATATAATAAAGTCATTTTAGTGAAACTAAATTGTGAAAAACTAAAGAATTCATCAGTTGGGTGATCAGAAATGTTCCACACATGAACTCAGTCAAAAACACAATGAGGCTCACTATTCACAAGTTTTATTTTAATGCAACACAGAGCAAAATGACATGCACACTGCATCTGTTTCTCTGGAGTGATGCTGCAGGTGACATGAGTCTGCTGATGCAAAGGTGTAAAGGCTTCAGGGCGGTCCTGATTGGTGAGAAAACTGTAGCGCCGTCTGCAGACACGGCTCAGTATCACAATACACCTCAGAATCTGAGGTGTATTGTGATACTGAATCTGCAACCTAAAATGAATCTGCAACCTAAAATGGTCATGTAATCAAGGAAAAGCAGACTGCCATTAATTTTTGACAGAAGCAGACCGTGGCAGCGTGGTCTTCTGAAGTGAAACAGAGGCAAACGTGTGGCTCAGTGCGTGACGTGAAAAAATAACATAGCCGTGTAGAAACCTTGTTACTCTGTGGCAGTGGGGAAAAACTGAGCGCTTGTGTTTTATTTTTAGACTGATATTAGTCAAATTCTAAAACATTAAGTGTAAAAAAATACTTTCCCCCTTTCAAATCACCCATAAAAATACTTTATGTTCTCAGCTGCACCTACAGTTTGTCTTCTTTTGTCCAAAAGGGAAGCAGCATCAGTTAAAATAAGAATAAAGTAAAATAAAATAAACCATATAAAATAGAATGCTATATAATGAAAATAACTCACTAAGTCTCTGTATCTTGGTTGAATTAGATGGTATGTAGATATTTATGATATAGACAGTAGGTTATAGGGGTTATATAAGTTGTGAGGGTGACATGAAACCAATAAAGTGATTAATATTTCACCTTAGCTGTTAAGTGATGTTGCATGTGGATGGATTGCATAGGAGGGGGATGGAAGGGAGTTTGTGATTCTTGTTCATAAGGGTGATGGCTTGTGGAAAGAAACTGTTCATATGTAGATTAGGCACCCAGTGATGTGAGACACACATTAATGTGTTTTTCTCCAGACTCCAACAGACTTCAGCCATATTTCATCCTTTCAGCTCAAATAAAAACAGCAAAAAAAAAAACCCAAAACAAAACAAAATCAAGGCTATCTGATGTAAATAAGATAAGATCGACTTTATTATCCCATGAGGGGAAATTAAAGTGTTGCAGCAAGTACAGGTGCATAAAGAAATACAAGTTATTGAAAAAAACACCGGTTTAAAGAAAACACAAGTAACAATAAAATAAGAATATAGGCTAAATAAAATAAATAAACAGTGTAAAAACAGAAGATAAAATTCAACAGTATATTTACAGATTAATTATTTACAATGGAATAATATAGCAGAAAAAATAACTAGATGGGTAGATAAAAACATTATAATTAACAGGTTATTGCACTTCTTGGTGAATAAAGTGAGAGTAAATGAATAGTAAAATGAAAAAGTGCAAAAACAGTACTACTATTATGACAATTATGATGGAATGAATGAATAGATAATTGATAGATAGATTAGACAGACTGATAAATATAGTAACAACTTAATTTTAATGTATGTATTATTTTTGCGCTGTTGCTTAAATGCTGGCTACCAGGAATCTGTCACAGGACAGATGCTTAGATAAATATTTAATATTTATATATAATTTTCAGCATACTGTGAGCATGTTGTTACATCACAGTATCCTATAGATACGATAAATCCAATGAATTCATGAGTATGTACTGTACAAGCAGACTATGCACTGTACTACTAGTAGTTTGTGTAAAAAAAAAAAATCTCCTAAACAAATACAATATAGTACTTATATTGTATTTTCCTAATCTTTACGTGAGCATATTTGAAACCAACTGAGCCACATACATCACTTAAAGCTTCAGAGACAAGATATTATTATTAATATTTGACTCACATGTACCAGAAGTAGGTCACCAAACTATCTTGCATAGATAAACCCACATGTTTCAGAATGATTCTTGGAGAAAAGAAGAGATGGCACACTTTGCCATTCCCAGATGAATTTGTAAATTTAAAAACTTCCTGCTAAATGTATTATGTCATACAAACAGGAGATTTCACAACCTGTGGGAATGGATTTAAAAAAAAAAAAAAAAAAAAAAGTTAAGGAAAACTACGCAAACGGAACCAGAATCTGAAACCAACGACGCACCAGAGAAATTACACATGTGATTGACAGCATGATCGGACCAATGGAGAAGCCGAAACGGTCTGCACTAGGCGGAAGTGGCAGACGTGCGGACCAATGAGCGCACACGCACAGGCCCCGCCCTCGTGAGCGTGCAGGGGGCGCGCGCTGGCTCTGCACAAGCAGAAAGCAGCTACGCAGGAAGGGGGCAGGAGCCGAATGGTGGAGCTGAAGATGGCGGATGGTGACAGCGGGAGTGAGCGCGGTGGGAGCAGCGGGGGTGGCGGTGGAAGCGGCTTCCAGCACTTCCAGAGGGACCAGGNGTGAGCGCGGTGGGAGCAGCGGGGGTGGCGGTGGAAGCGGCTTCCAGCACTTCCAGAGGGACCAGGAGACCCAGGAGCTAGCGTCCAAGCGCCTGGACATCCAGAACAAGCGCTTCTACCTGGACGTCAAGCAGAACAGCAAGGGCAGGTTCATCAAAATCGCCGAGGTAGGGGCCGGGGGCTCCAAAAGTCGCTTGACCCTCTCCCTGTCAGTGGCGGCGGAGTTCCGTGACTACCTCGGGGATTTCATCGAGCACTACGCCCAGCTCGGGCCTAGCAGTCCGGAGCAGATAGCCCAGGCCACTGCGGGTGAGGACGGCGGACCCAGGCGAGCTCTCAAGAGCGAGTTTCTCGTCAGGGAGAACCGCAAATATTACCTGGACCTGAAGGAGAATCAGCGGGGGAGGTTCCTGCGGATCCGGCAGACCGTTAACCGCGGACCCGGGTTCGGAGTCGGGGGCCCTGTGGGCGGCGTGCTGTCCGGCCAGACCATAGCCCTTCCGGCGCAGGGGCTAATAGAGTTCAGAGACGCCCTTGCTAAGCTCATCGATGACTACGGCGGAGACGACGACGAGCTGACCGGAGGTCCCTCCGCCGGCGGCTACGGCGAGCTTCCCGAGGGCACGTCCATCATGGTGGACTCTAAACGCTTCTTTTTCGACGTGGGGTCCAACAAATACGGAGTGTTCCTGCGGGTCAGCGAGGTCAAGCCCAGTTACAGGAACTCTATCACCATCCCCTTCAAAGCCTGGAGCAAGTTCGGAGGCGCTTTCAGCAGATACGCCGAGGAGATGAAGGAGATCCAGGAGAGGCAGAGGGATAAGATGTACGAGAGGAGAGACGAGTCTGAGGGAGATGACGTGGATGACGACTGAGCAAAAGGTTTAGGTGAAACAGCTGATAGTTCAGTTCTCGTTGAGGTCTGCTATATAGGGGTAATTTGCAAAAAAGAAAAGAAAAAAAGCAGAAGTGACAGTCAAAGAAAAAAAAAAGTGCATGATGAATCGAGCTGTATCGTGGCGTTATACAAGTAGGTGTGCAGGGAGCTGTGGGTGTTTTATCCTGAAGTGTGTGGGGCTGTGGGTTGGATTGGTTGTGTGAATTTCTGAAAGTGAAAAACATGGACTAAATATGGAAATGAGACACTTCTCATTGGCTGAAAAAAGTGAGCTGTGCTTTATTGGAAAAAGCAGAGAAAACCTATTAAAACCAGCAAATTGGTTTGATTTTTAAAAAAAAAAAAAACTAGACACGAAATCTTTCCTATTTGAAACATAGTTTATATTTAAAGAGTAAGGAGAGAACGAGCATCCATTGTGCTCCTGTTCAGTCCAGGTCTCTCCTCTGCGGCGGTTTGTGGGATTTCTTGCAGGTCAGTCAGATGAACCTGAGAGGAAGGAGCAGAAAGCTGTTGTCACTCTATGGATGTTTGCATTGCACATGGAAACACATAGAGAGCTGTCAAACACAATGGGCTGCGTAGTAACGGCCCTTACACAAAATGAAAAAAAAAATTACCCGAAACCTTAGAGAAGTTACTAAAAGGAGATTCTGTATAAGCCCAAACCTGGGCCTGTCAGACTAAATCAAAGCTTTGACATCACGTTGTTAACTAGTTTGGATCAGCTGGAATTGTTTGGCGTACTCACAAACTTAGCAATATTTACATGGTATCACTCATTTCCTTTAAGTAATGGCGACGCAGCGTTCATTAAGATCCACTCAGTGTGGATGAGTCGCACCAGAGCGTCCCTGGTGCTGGAGAATGACAGCTTGGAAAACCTACAGGCTTTGAGAGGACAGTACTGTGTGTATATGTGTGTGTGTATGCGCGTGTATGTGTGTTTTGTAGGAGTCCACCCCATCAAGGACAACATACAGATATATGGGACTTTATATGATGCACATGTACTCCTGTGTGCCACTACTGGGGTCCAAATATCTTGCAGGCGACGCATCAGACCCGGCGAAACGTCTCTGACCTTCGTTCTCTGCTGCCACGCCGCTGCTCTGTGGAACACCGTGGATTCGTTTTCCCGTCAGCCTCTCTGCTGTCACTGTCAGAGCTGGAAAGACGGCTGTCCGACCAGCGCCTGACCGTTTTCTAGCATAATGTACCACACCATGCTAAACATGAAGACTCTGGACAGAAACGCAGTGATGGATGTTCTTTTTGTTTTTAGTTGTTTTCAAAAGAGAAACTATATTAAAATGAGATTCTACTTATAAGAAAGATATTACTGAACAAACCAGCAAAAGATATTTTGAAATACTTAAAGGAAAATGTATCATCTTAAAGGAAATTCAAGACTAAAAATAAAAAAGGTTAATTTCCTAAAACAAAGGATTTTTTTTTAAATTTTCACTTTTGTTTTTCTTAGAGTGAAAGTATAATTCTGCATTAATTAAAACAACTTTAAATGGAAAACCCCATGTTGTGTGCAGTACTTTGCGATCCTGCAGTCATACAGATGAAATCGTATGCATTTTAATGAGCGAGAACAGGAAACACTAATACTCTAATTAATGACACGAGCTTCTATATTAGTAATAGCAGACAATATGTCAAAATATTCTATGTCTTTTCTTTTTGTGATGTTTAAAGTACCATACCTATTTTGCATGTTTGAGCCTAATATATTCAGTTTTCATACATGTAATGTTACTGACAATCATTTCCCAAAGGATAAAACCGTATTTCAGCTTTCCTGATATTTTGCTAAATCTCTTAATCTTTCAAAATCAAATATTCAAGTGATACACCCACCTTAAAAATCCATGTTTCTCCTGCTAATAGTTAC
>VXCM01008546.1:0-16621 GCA_014773175.1 Lucifuga dentata
CTGCTCTGAGTGTGGTGCAGCATTTAAGAACTTGGGAATTCTGAGCAGACATATGAGAACACACACAGGAGAGAAGCCGTTTAGTTGTTCAACTTGCGGGAACAAATTTACACAAAATGGAGATGTGAAGAGACAGATGAGAATCCACACAGGAACAGAAGCCATTTTGTTGCTCAACTTGTGATAAAAACTTTAATTGAAGCTTAAATCTGAAGGCACACATGAGAATCCACACAGGAGAGAAGCCATCCACTGGTTAATTATGTGGGTAAAAGTCTTTAAAGAAAATAAAAATCTGAAGATATGTATGAAACAGCAGAGAGAAACCATTTAGTTTAGAATGTAATCAGAGATTTCCACAGAAGTCTAAAACGTCACGTGTCAATCCACACTAAGGAGAAGACCCTCAGGTGTAGAGTTTAGAGGCTGAAGATTTAATCANTCACGTGTCAATCCACACTAAGGAGAAGACCCTCAGGTGTAGAGTTTAGAGGCTGAAGATTTAATCAGCATCACAGCTTAAACATGATAAGAGCAGCAGGAGATAATAAGGCTTTAAAGTTGCATTAATTTGTCATTTTTGGAGAAATGTTGAAGGTGTTTTGGAAAATGTAACAGCCACAAATATTGAAAAAAATCTTAAAATAATCTTATGAATGAGAGGAAAAACAAGGNAAATGTAACAGCCACAAATATTGAAAAAAATCTTAAAATAATCTTATGAATGAGAGGAAAAACAAGGGTCAAATATATTCAGTGCGATGTTATATTATTATTGTTATGTATGTTATATATGTTATAAGATGTTTGTTATATTTGTAGTTAACACAATTAGAGCTGTACATATATTTACTCATTACCAATAAATGTCAGTGTTCCCTGACTACAGACAGGAAGCCAATAACTGAAATGTTTGTCTGATGTAATGAATCCACAACATATGTTGATGTTTAACTCATTTATCTAGAGGTCATTTTAGGACTTTTTTAAAGATTCTCTTCCAGATTTCTTCTACACAACTAAAGTAAACTGGACGTTGGGACTCAAAGTTTACTTGTTACATTTTCATTTTTGCTGGTTGGATTGTTTTGAAAAATAAATGGTTCTGTTTTATTCCGTGTGTCTTGTACTGGATTATTGAAATCAACCTGTAATTTTCTGAATGTCCTTAATGTCATTACCTTATTGTCAGATTAATTCGTACTCATAATTGCATTCTACACATTGTCATGATTTTTTTTTTTTTTTTTTTTTTTNGACAATTGATGGAAAGCAGCAAGGAGAAACTGAAATAAAGGTTGGAGTTGAACTAAATGTCAAACAAAAAGGTAAACATGAATTCAGATTAATTGTGGGGAGCCTCCATGCTAGTCCCTATCTTATAATTTAATTTTTAAGAATTTCTAATATTTCTCTAAAAAATACTGATGTTCAGTTTTTTCTCACTGAACTGTCCTTAATTTTTCAGACTATTTCGTTTTATTTGAACAATTCTAAGAATTAAAAAAAAGAAAGAATCACAAAAACAAAGCAGGAAAATATTCAATATAACATAGTTTTTGTGCAGGAGAGGTAAAAAGCCACAGGCTTCTACTCGGACCAACATTAATCACCTTCAATTTTATCCATCACACAACAGAAAAAGACAGAAGTGATTCAGATTACACAAAATCAAAAGGTAAACAGTCACTTTTCTGTCACCAGTGACACAATGATTGCAATGATAACAGTCAGCTTCAGTCATTTTTAAAGGAATAAAATGATGTTGCTCGATGTTCTCCATCAAGGTATGAATTCCATAAAGTTGCACCTCTGTCAAAAAGAAAAATGGACCACATTATTAAAACAAAAAGAACGATGAAGCTGTTTAGATTGTCTTGTACTATACAAATCGACATCTGAATTTGTGCAAAACCTGAGAATTCATAAATAAAATTTTATATATAAATATACAAGGTTTGCAATATATTTACAATATATAGAGTTAAGAAGCTGAGCAAATGAAAAGGGGGGGCTGATGGTTCCTGGCTGTGAGAAGAGGAAGTTAATCTAACAAATTTCTTCTGCATTTTAAGTAGTTTTTAAGTAGTCCACTAAGATGTGTAGTATATGTACTTGCGTGCTTGTATCATGGGTCTGTTTCAGGGACATATCAGTTATTGAGATGACAGTTTATAACGGTTTAAGTTTCAGATAGAGATGTGATGCACTTTGATCTGTGACTGTGAAATGATCTTGGTAACAAGTTTCTTTTAATATATCAGCTTCTGGGTTTTGATGGAAATCCTCACCGAACCTGTTACACATGCCATGTACTGAAAGCCAGCTTACTGAAATACAAGTCTACTACTCCACAGAATTAAACCTTGTACATTTGTCTATAATTCCATTAATTCTGTGAAGTATTAGGGCCACATCAGAGAAAAAAATAAATAAATAAAAGGAGGATTTTTTTTTTATTTTGCTATCGAGAAAAAAGTCAAAATTTCGAGAATAAAGTTGAAATTTCTAGAATAAAGTCAAAGTGTAATTTAGAGGAAAAAAAGTTGAAATTTCAAGAATAAAGATGATATTTCGAGAATAAAGTTGAAATTTTGATATAGCTAAATCAAACTGCTTCGCATTTAGGCTATGATTCTACAAGATGCCTTGTGTAGATGAACTCGTGCAGTTGTACTTCAGAATCGGCTTTAATAATAAGGAAATTCTCTCTCTTTTAGTGCACAAACACAGTTTGGGAATAAGTATCAGGACTTTAAAGTGATTGTGCCAAAGATTGCATCTGTTCAGGGGAAGAAAACCACACTTGGAGGAAGTGGCCACATTCCTGAATAGCTGGACCAAAATAGCTGGAAATGGACAGATGTGAGGGTATCGATGGCTACACCTGTGCGAAATACAAAGAGGATATGTTGCATCACAAGACACAATAAGACAACTGATCAAGTTGTTTCATCCTGTAGGTGTGGAGATCAGGCATTACCGCAACAGAGGTCCAAACGCATTTTGACTTTATTCTCAAAATTTTGACTTTATTCTCAAAATTTCAACTTTATTCTTGAAATTTTGACTTTTTTCTCAAAATTTTGACTTTATTCTCAAAATTTCGACTTTGTTCTTGGAATTTCAACTTTCATCTCAAAATTTTGACTTTTTTTCTTGAAAGCAAAATAAAAAAAAAATCCTCCTTTTATTTTTTTTCTCTGATGTGGCCCNTTTTCTTGAAAGCAAAATAAAAAAAAAATCCTCCTTTTATTTTTTTTCTCTGATGTGGCCCTAATATTCCATTGTACAAGGACATGCAGTGTCACGTGTGAAGTTGTTTGGATGAGCAGTATTTGAATTCATGCTAGTAAAAAGTAGTCTGCATGCGGTAGGATATGCAGCGTCAGGATACACTACGAGCACAGCACCATATGCTCCGCTCCATGGGAGTCGGGCACTAATGGCGGCCTGTGGCAACGGGGTAGGCCTACTGCACTTTTTCCTCAAACTTTACAAAGGACATTTCTTGCTTATTGCATATTTCTTTATTTTTGGCTTTCCTGTTTATAAGCGCAATAGTAGCACACGCACACACATACACTTGCGTATCAAAGCTGGCAGTCTTCAACAAATGAAATAAAATGAACTGCCTGTGTCTCTCCATCTGTGAGCGAGATGGACGGAGAGACAGGAAGTGAACGAGACGAAAATGACAAAAGAAAGATATGCACTTTGCAGCAGCAACCCCCCCCCCCCCNGGCTTTGGTATTTTTGAACAAAGGCTAAGCTCTAAGGACTACATGCTTCATGGATACATCTTTACTACAATCTGAACTACAAAGCCAGAAATCTCTGTCTGTGACACCAACATCTCTAGAACCCGGCACTGTGATATTCAGCAGGTTTATTGCTCAGGACCCAAAGACGTGCAGCGTCACATGTGAAGTTGTTTGGATGAGCGGTTCATGAACTGATCTGTGCTGCGCTGCAGGATATGCTCTGGGTGCAGCAGCACATGCTCCGCTCCACAGGCACTAATGGCAGGCTGCGATGCGCACCACAAAGTCCAGCCCATTCCAAACATTCACATTTTCAAGGGGTGCTGCACTAGTTAATGCAAACTTTATATTTTTCATAGTTAAAATCTCAGATGTACAAATTTATAAGCAAAAGGGTAGATACAAAGTCTTGAATCCACTGAATTCAAATTGTAACATTAACTTTAAACAGCATTTATCATCTTAAAAAATGATTTTATTCTATTTTTTCCATTTTTAAAAATTCTATTTATAACCAAATTACTGAAGTTATAGTAGCTGACTACATAAATATTGCAAATTCAGTAGTACCAGATATGTTTGACCTTCGCTGTGAGCACCTCTCAACTTTAAATAAGTTTCGACTGAAAAAGTGCAATATTTTAAAATAATTTCTCAAAGGCGTTTTGTATAAAAATACCATCTTTTCATAAATTTACTTTCAAGTGTGACATTGCATTTTCTTCCACTTTTGCATTACTGCTGGTTTCTACTATCACATTTCTTTTTCTAAGCTATTTTAAGGTCCACTTAAGAACTTCTGCTTTGAAAAGTGCTTTATAAATAATTTATAAGCTGAATTTAAGACTTCCATTAAAACTCAGAGAACAGAACGCAAGTGTGTGTGTGTGTGTGTGTGTGTGTGTGTGTGTGTATACAGTATATACATAAGTACTTTTAGTAAGACAGGTAAAGCATTTTTGTTTTTTCAGTTCATACTTTGAGAAACCTTTATTGCTGAAAGAAATGGCAGCTAAAGTCACTTACAATTAATAAAAATAGTATTATACCACTTAGTAAAGTTTAAAGTTCCAGTCTAATACTGTCAGCTAATATGACATTACTCCATTAGATATAAATGTAGGCCGTGCTGTGTATATGACGCATTAGCTGTGAACAAGACTTGACATTAGGAGGGTTTCCTGGAGGTCAGTGGGAAGGTGTCGACCCAGCTCTGCGTGCGAGCTCGACACTGCTGCCAGTTGTACAGAGGGCGGTACTGGAAGTGACGCAGAGCTTTGTCCGTGCACACTGTGAAGGACGTACACATTACAGCCAAGGTGTAGCGGTTTAGCAGAGATGTGTAGTTGTATATGGGGCTCAATATCCAGTGGATCAGGTCACTGTAGAAGGCCAAGAACCAAGCCATCAGCATGGGCATATGGAGCCGCCGGAAGTTGAATGTGGAAAGGAACTGCATGTTGAAATCCTCATAGCTCTTGTCGGGCGAGTCGTCGTAGCAAAAATACACCTGGCCTCCGAGTATCTGTGGGCGCTCCCTCAGCGCTCGAGCTGCCAGCATGTGCATCCAAGCCACATTGCCTAGCATAAAAAAAAATAAATAAAAAAAACACACATTAGTGAATTCCTTATTTCAGTTGGAAGGTTTCTGCACCCAATTTCAAGAGATCAGTAAACATTTATGTTCCATGTTTAGGATTTATCGATTGTAGATCATTGCAGACCTGTGGAATTTCATGGTCAAAAGTGGCCTACAGTAATTTCCCCTGCATAAATTACCAAAAGCCAGCGTGCAATTCTTTCTCATCAACTTCACACTGTAGATACTGCTGCATAGGCCAATGTTAGCTGAAACTGTTTGAATGGCATTTGTGTCACAATCAGGAAATCCTAATCAGAAGATCGTAACTACTCACATCCATCACATCGTATGATCAGTCTTGCGATGTGACTTGTGTTGTGGGGTTTAGAAGCTAAATAAACCTCAGAGGTTTTTGATTACGGTCTGGCAGGAACGTTTCTCACTTTCTGTATCTCAGAGGAAGTTCCTCTGCATAAAAAGCAGACTTCTTCTTTTATACCTGCATGAACATACGCAACCATATTGCTGCTTTTACCACACTCTAAATTTGCTATTTGGATTACGAGGCCTTTGCTCTCCAAGAAGGAGGAGGACAAGGATTACATCATGACACGTATCAGGGTGGATTACATCATAAAAAACATACCCGACCTCTTCTAAAGCCCACAGTTATGACTTTGGGCATACTCAGTTCAAAAACTGAGTGACTTTTGGCTCACCTGCATAGACCCGCCCATATTCTGTGTTTTGTGGGACAATCTCAATGATCAAGCCTCCCCTTTTTATAGCCAGGTCATAGAAGTCCTTCATTAGCTGATGGTCCTCGCCATACATCCCTGTCGGCCTCAGGGAGCACGTGTATAAACAATTTCCGCCTTTCACCTGAACAAGAGACAAGACCAAGAGACAAACTAAGAGGAGATGAAGACACTGAAAATAAAAATTGTTTACACAAAAACTTGATTTTCTGTGGATTCGGAATATACACAGCAGGAGGGTGGAGTGATGCTACGGTGAGGCCACAAGAGGATGGTCCAGCATTCTGTGACAAAGTTGCACAAGAAATCCCTCACAGGGTTTTACTGAAAATACTGTACAAGTTGTATTCTTGCTTAAATTCAACAGAGTAAACATCTTTCAGTGCCAGCTCAAACAGATCAAGAAAATACAGTATATCAAATCTAGTATTTGACATCATTGTGCTCTGTACCATATCAGTGATCATATCTTGTCTTGTGTCTACAGATTATGTAGACTTGTTTTCCTCATTGGGGTTACGATTCCCATTTTATCCATGCTTTTTTTCTGCTTTTTAAAATTATTCTATAAAGCATCATGCGGTTTTAATAAATTTGCATCACTTTAACTCTTTAACTCGACTCCAAAAAGCAAAAAAAAAAAAAAAANTGAAAGATCTAGAAATGTGCAAATGAACTGAAAAACTAGCAAAACAATTTCTTCGTTAAACGAAAAACGTTGTACCTGGGTGCCGTTAGCTTCCAGCACAATTTTCTCGGCCTTCGCCTTGCTCTTGGGATACGGCATGGTGTGGTTAATGTGGTAAGGTGAGTCTTCATTCCCCCTATACAGGAAAATCAGACAAATAGTAAAAGAAAGAAGGAGGGGAATGTGATGTGGTGTAGTCCTCTCTCTCTCTCTACATAATTACATGAAGACGGGCAAAGCGCGTTCCGATGTAAAGCTGAAAACACAACACTTAAAGGGACATTATGTAACATGTGTTTGATACTCCAGGCAGGCCATCACTGCTGTATAATACAGGGAAACACTGATAACAAGAACAGTTTCCAAGCTATATGAAGTGAATTTAGCTCAAACACAACACTGGGTTTACTGGATGCTGAGCGCTCTATGCTCTTATCATTAACTTAATTCTCTTCTCCTCCTTCCTGTAGCCAAGCTCCTTTCCAGAAACCGTTTTCCAAAGAGGGCTAAATTCAAAAGAAGGGATAAGAGGGGAATGTAACAAAGACTAGAAGTCCACATCATTGCACTTTGAGGAAAAACATGAGGAGAGACTTTGACACCTGGTGAAAAGAAATACGTAGACAGCTTGGAATGATGTGTTTAGGTGTTCACCTGATAAATGGGTCTCCGTTGGTGTTAGGACCAATCACCTTCATGCTGCTGGTGTAGACCAGGTACTGGATGCCATTCTCCACACAGGCATTAATCACATTCTCTGTTCCTGAATAAGTAAAAACACATTTTTATTTTATTTTTTTAGAGATGAAATATTTTGTGTTTCGTTAGATTAGATAGAAACACTTTCTGTTTTAAATCCTGCTGACTTTTGTACATTTCTTCAGGGCCTCGTCAGAGCTCAAAGCCAACTAAACAACAAGTCCAGGCAGTAAAAGGCACAAGGTGCAAGGCGCACAAAGTCTTCAGTTTTTATATGAAGACTGCAAGTAAATAATTGATTAGATTTATTATTTTTCAGTCTTCCTGGAATTGTCCATGTTTGTTAGAACTGAATTAAGGAGTCAAATTAAAAGAAATGCACCAGGCAAACCCAACCTCTTTCTCACCACCATATATAAGTCACTAAACCCTAAAGGGGTAAAAAATAACTAATGGAGACGTGAAATCATTTACGTTTTGTAAGCTGATAAAATGAAAGCCACATGTTTTGCATATTGCTTTAATAAAAATATTCCGTAGGATGTGAGGACGTGTAGCATAAGCAAACATGGTGGTGAAATAAGACCTCTAATAACCCAGATTTTAATTACTGTATTTATTACCATAAGACTTTTCTACATCTATTAAGTCTGTAAAATTGCTTGATGTTAAACTTGGGTTAAGGAGGGAGTAGAAAATGTAAATTATAAGCAGATAAGAAGAGGTCGCAGTATGTTATTAATGAACATCTGGTCCAAACTGGCAGAGGATGAAGAGAAGCCCAGATGAGAGCATGTCTTCCTTAAATCAATGCTCACACTTTTGAATAAACATCATAAAAACTAACACGACCAAATAGTTACCATGCATTTGCTTTTAGAAAATCACCAGAGATTGTATGAGATGAAGAGTAATAAAACAGAACACGCAACATGCACGACTACACAGATGAAGCAGCAGAGAGCATATTATGGCCACATCATGAAATATTCTTGTAAAGTGAATGCAGTATCAGTGAAATTTTGATGTATAATATGATTTCAAAACTAGAAAATTTATTCATTTCGGATCTTTTTTCCTGACGTGAGTTTTTCCCTTTTAACTACAGAGGAGAAGAAATCTCTTACAACAATGTCTATTTTAGCTTTAGAATCACAAAAAAACAAAACAAAACAAAACAAAACAAAAAAAAACAAGCTCATAACAATAATCAATATAGTCAGGTCATATCAGCTATGGCAATATATAGATGGCAAATATCAAGTGCAAAATACCAGTAAATCTAAGCAGATACAAAAAAAAAAAAAAAAAAANAAAAAAAAAAAAAAAAAAAATGCATGAATAAAATGAATGAAATAAAGATGCACTTAGAAAAAAATGCTTGTAAAACGTCTGTTCACAATAACTTATCACTAAAACTTCCAAACTCAGGGTTTTCTCAGTGGTATGGATGCTATGAATGATGCTGTGTTTCATGAATACCCTGACATATGTCCATGATTGATTGATGAGAGGCCAGATTATGTTGATTTATTCAACAGCAGGAGGTGCAAATAAAGCTGATATAGTTACAATTAAGGTACTCAGGTGACTAATATGTTATTATAATTTAACCGTGTGGATGAAAGAAGACTCAGGAACAGAAGCTGTCCAACAAAAGATACATAGGTGGGACACAAGGCCTCTCAGCCTGCAATCAGGTCTACTGTACCTTCCATAAGCACCTGTGTGTTAATGGAAGTTAAAGGACCATACCACCCATTTTGCATGTTTGAGCCCAATATATTCAATTTCCATACACGTATGGTTATTGACAATCATTTCCCAAAGCATACTACTGGAACGGTGAATTAAAAATGTTTTTCCTACCTTCCAGACCTCCATTGGTTTCAGTTCATTCTGCTATTAAAATCAACTTGTTGATACTGTAAACGTTCTTGNTTTTTTTTTTTTTTTGAAGTTTTGTAATTTTAGCATTCAAGCGCAATAAAAAGTGTGGAGTGAGTATATGTATCCACCAGGGAATATAGTCCCATAAGAAGACCTGTGTTTATCGAAAAATTTAAATGACCATGACTTCATAAGGCTGTGCAACTGTTAGTAGGCAAAACATCGATTTTTTTTTTTTAAGGTGGGTGTATCGTGTGAATATTTTATTTTGAAAGATTAAGAGCTTTTGCAAAAATATCAGGAAACCTTAAATATGGTTTTATCCTTTGGGAAATGATTGTCAGTAACCTTGTATGAAAATTTGATATATGTATTAGGCTCAAACATGCAAAATGGGTGGTATGGTCCTTTAATATTTATTTACGTCTTCATCTTGTGATTGTGGAATTTTTTTGGACATTTTGTATCTAGACAGGCTTTTATGTCTTCTAGTTGGTAAAAATTATGAAGAAAATAAGTGGCAGATGATGCAGCATCTGGAGATGTAATGTACACCTTGATGCAGCCTGTAATTTTACCTAAAGCAACAGCGCTGCATAACAAATCAAAGTGCTTTTATTTTTTTGTGGAGTTTATTAGGAGGCAGATCCTTTCCAGCAGCCACTTTTAGGACCATCTCTAATTTAAAGGTCTTAAAATCAGGACTGAAACACCAAAAGCATTTAGGGAGCTTCTCCTAAATCTCTTCTTAGCCTTAATCTGTTTTGTGAATATGACCCAGGAGGCTCTGAAGGTGAAAAACCATCTTTCGTCTTCAAGCAGCGTCCAGCCTGCAGACCTGAGCTCATACTGGCTCACAAAGAGTTAAAGTCTCTGGTATGCGCGAGGGCCAGAAAACACAGAGACTGAAATCACTGATAACTACCTGGAAAACAGCAAATGTCCAGCTCTTGCATTCAGTTAACAGTCTAACAGTGGTGTTGTGTAAAGACTCAACGTGAAATTTAATATTTCTTGACTGGAGGGAGCTTTGATCTTACGTCTTATTTTACTCGTGGTTTTGAAGTGTTGCTTTATTTTGTTCTTACTGTCTGTTAAACGTCATTTTAATGCATTTTGTGTTGTGTGAAGCACTTTGAGTTGCCTTGTGTTTGAATGGTGCTATATAAATAAACTTGCCTTTGACTAAACCGCCATCTCAGCTTGGACGGATAAACTGCCAATATTTAATATGCATCACAAAATGTGTCAGTCTAACTTCATCACCACCACTTTTAAGGTCAGACTTGGAGGAACAGTCTAGAAACCCTTATACAAGGTCACAGGCGTGGGTTTCCTCTCTTGTGATTTTGTGGTTGGATTCTCCCCCCTCACTGTCTCACCTGTGACGTTTACAGAGTGGATGAGGGCTTCAGGGAATCTGTAGCAGAAATCCACTAAGCTGGCCAAGTGGATGACAACATCAGACCCTCTGGACGCCTCCAAAACACTGCTGAACTTTGTGATATCGCCCTGAATGACCTCCACCTTTGTCCGGTCTGAAGAGGGACAGGGAAAACATAAAGACTATTGGAGTAGGGATCACACAAAATGTTGTTACAGCTCATGAGAAATAAAGTAGCAGGACAATTGATAGAGCTGGGGGGGGGAATTTCCTTTTAGAATCATTTCATAGAGAAAACTCTTTTGCTGTGCCATTAAATCTTACAGTTCACAAGGGTTGACTGATACGTTCTGAGCCTATCATGTTTATTATTATGATAGATCACTCAAAGCTATTGCAGTCATCAAATTTTTAATACAGGAGAGATTTTATCCCAGGTTCATTGAAGTATATCAAAAAGTTTAAAGTTAAAAAGTTTAAAAAAAAAAAGTTAATATAGTTTAAGTTAAACTGTATAAATGTCCATTTAAAAAAAAGACATTACATTCATCTGGCTGGAGTTACTTGCTACTTTTGCAGATTAAGATTTGACATTCAAAAGCATGGACATGTTTCAGGGCCTCCAGCTGTGAGCGCCCTGAATCATTCAGGGTTTCCCTCTCTTCCCCTCAATCAACAACAAAACCATTATTGTAACAATAATTCTACAATATAAGCCTATTTATTGTAACAATAATTATACAATATTAGCCTATTTATTTATGATAATCTTACACTATAAACTGTGTCAACCTATAGCATTAGAGATCTATCATGATGACAATATAAGAGATAACTAACATCAGAAGACGTTTGTCAAATAGTGTAATTACATTGCATGGAAGAAACTTTCACCAGGCCCCGTTCAAACAATAAACAAATTAAAACTTTCTTGTGTGTCTTTAAATATTCACAACCTTTAAAATTTGACAAAATTATTCCTCTGAAACTCTAATACAATTCGGCATGTACAAGATTTCTGTAAAAGAATGCAGTTTTTAAAAACTTGAACTTCTATATCTGTGCTCTAGTTTTTCCCACATCTTTTCCCTGGATTAACTGGTGTTTCTGATCAACTGGTGATACTGGCGCGGTGAGCCAGATGTTTTGTGGGCGTGGCCTGCGAGGACCCATGTAAATGATCAGGAAGTGAAATCTCCCGCTGTCTTCGTCAAATGCCTCATTATTACTTGTTTCATTTATCTAAAAATATACAAACTGAAACTCTGTGACGCCTTGCAAGAATTTAGATATGTTGCTAAAATACATTAAAGCACCATCCGATTTTAAGCTACTTAAATAAAAATAAACATCGCCAAGACTCGAACCATCCATCTTCAAAACAACTGCTTTTGTCTATTGAGTTTCAGCAGCTTATGTGATGCGCCACCATCTGTAGATATGCTGCTGGTACCGGTGTCATTTAATTGTCTAAAAATAGCGCTATTGAACATAGAATGATGCATGTTTGAACAATGAGCTGTATTGGGAGTGTCTCTAATTCGTGAATTTGAAAATTCCTCAGATTAAGTTGTGATACTCTGTTATCATGACTAAGGAATGTTTCTTCTGGCATTATCAAATCCACTGAACTCAAATAGTTAAGCCACACATCTACTTACACTACATAAAATTATAAAATAAGAAATCAACGTCTCGCGTAAATACTAACTCGCCAGCTGTATTATTATTATTATTATTATTATTATTATCCACTGCCCCATTTTACGCTAGAATGTGTAATGAGCTTTGTGTCTTTCAAGTGGCTTCACTCATTTCATTAGCCAAGCAAGTGTTACGAAAGGAAACAACAATGTTGAATGAAATAGCGTTTTATCGTCCGCATTTACAGGAATAAATTGTTTGTGAACGGCAGAAGGATAATGATAGCTATAACTAGCCAGGAGTAATTTATTATTGCTGGGAAATTTCTTTGCTACAGTGCTCATATCACACAACAATTCACAAAAAGTCAGGTAAGGATAAGGATAAGAATAGCACAAAGGAGACCATATGTAAATAAAAAATAAGGCCAACAAGTCATAACAATAAAGAAAATTAGAACCATCTTCTGTAACATGTTTAATGATGAAAGTAATACACTGCACAACTTATAGAGCAAATATCAGGTCATGTACATAATAAAACATTATAGCTGTACTGATAAAAAACAAAACAAAACATAAATGCATAAATATAATGGGTGCCCAACACGTCTTAAGTGTTGTTACTGTACAAGTTTAAATTAAATTTAAAGAGTAAAAAATATCAAGACCTCATATCCTCAAAGTGTAAATTCATCTTGCCACATCCAGCAGATGTGTGCCGATTCAGCAAATCAATGTCTTAATGAAATGTGATTTAGGAATCATGTCTAATTTGGTTGAATAATTCTCCTTAATAGTTACCAATATGCTTCGTGGTAAAATCGTGTGTAATCTATCAATCAAATACGATCAAAGTTGTCACAAGTTAACCTGGGCGTCTCACGTTGATAGACACCAACATGCAGCCAGCCTGAGTTTATGCTTAGACTATGTGGTTCGTTAAAGTTATATAAAGTATAGATAGTTGTCACAAACACTTAATATGATACTTGGCAGACATTTACGTTTCACAACAGCACATTTAAATGAATAAATAGCGTTTTGGCGTCCGCAAAGTTTTGAACAGGCATGACCATAGACGCCTACTCTGTTATTTCCGGTGGGGTCCTCGGTGTTTTAGGGTCCTGATCTCCATAGCAACCGAACGTCACGTATGCAAATATCACAAATTGATTCAACACCAGTTAATCCATTAAAACTGCTGCTCAGTGTGAGCCAGACATAAGAACTGAAATCTCACAGAAGAAAGAGCAGCATGGTACATAATAGTTATGCCGAATTAAAGAAAAGATTATATGAAATTATAAACATTAGGGCAAAAAAACAGCATTTTTGACGATGAAGAAGAAAACGTTAAGCTTGAGCTACATGTAGTCTGGTAGGTGCCTTAAAAGGGAACAACACGTACCGGAGAAGTATACAGTTCGGAAAATGAGGCATTGAAAGGCAAAAGAAACACCTGCAGAGCATCTTACCTGTGCTGTGTCTCAATAAACCGAAATCTACATTTCTGTCATAGAGTCTGATCTCTGACAGTTTGTCCTCCTCCTCCTCCTTCGCCAGTAAAACCTTCAGCAGGTGTCTACCGAGGAAACCACAACCCCCCGTCACGAAATACACCAGACCGGACTTTTTCTCAGACATGTTGACACCTGTCCTCAGCAAGAACTCTGATCAACTGCCAGACAGTCAAGTTCAACGCAATCAATCCGGTGTTCCCCGGGTGATATTTTCAAAACAAAAGCTCTAACTGTCTTTAACCGTCTGGTACGGAGCCCTTAGGGCTCATGTGTGAAAAAAAATAAAGTGGGTTAAAAAAAAAAAAGGGTTAAAAAAAGGGTTAAAAAAAAACCAAACCCGACGCCCCTAAGGGGCAAAGGAAAAGGAAAAAAAAAATCAGTTGGACGTTAAAAAAAACGTTCTTTTCCCTCTGTTTTTTCCTCGTTTTTTCCTTCTTTTTCCTCTGTTTTTTTCCAGTTTTTTTTTTTTTCTCTTCTGAAACGTACTGAAAATAGGTTAAGCTACAGGGCATGCAGCGGAACTGTTTTGCTACTGTTTGAGGAACAATTTCAGATTAGGTAAATGCTAATGCTAGCTAGCAGCTAACGTGTCTGTGACTGTACCTAGTACAAGTTCCGATGAAAAAACAAGTCATTGAATAAAGTCGCTAATAAAGTCACTAATTCACTACTACTTTTGACAGTGTTCTAGTGTTTGACAGTTCCAACAGTGTATTNAAAGTCACTAATTCACTACTACTTTTGACAGTGTTCTAGTGTTTGACAGTTCCAACAGTGTATTTTAGTGGATTTATAATGGTTAATTCGTTTACGACAGCTGACTTAACTCAAACAGTAGCAAAACACATAGTGGTGTAGTTTTGACCTATTTTTAGTATATTTCAGGAGAGAAAGAAAACAGAAAGTGAAAAACATGAGAAAAAAAAACGGAGAAAAAAACGAGGAAAAAATAAAGAGAGGAAAAAAAAAGTTTTATTTTTAAAAACCTCCACCTGATTTTTTCCTTCAACTCATTTTTTTCCTACCATATCCCCTTAGTGGTGTCTTTTTTTTTTTTTTTTTATNTTTTTTTTTTTTTTTTTAACAGACTTTATTGTTTTTTTCCACACATGACCCATAAGGGGCTCCATAGAGGAAAGAGGGGAGATGATGAACAGTCTAAAAGAGAAAAAGGAAATATAATCTGAAAGATATGTTACCACAAAGTTCAGGGGCTTCATGTTATTCTTTTTTGTTTCATTGTTTAGGGAGAACAGGGTTAAGTAAAAGAATATGAGATTTATTTTATTTTATTTTATTTTATTTTATTATTATTATTATTATTTTTTTTTTAGAAATAATTAAATCCTGATCCATACTCCTTACCAGTTGGTGGCGGTAATGCACCAATTTGTTGTTTGCCAACCGCCATAAAATTTTAAAGNCTCCTTACCAGTTGGTGGCGGTAATGCACCAATTTGTTGTTTGCCAACCGCCATAAAATTTTAAAGCAGAAGAAGAAGACAGTCGAGCAGTCTGGCTTGAGCTTAACATCACTACTGAAGGCGATTTCACTTAAATTCGGTGATTATCACCCCTGTTTGAGTTCAGTTCTTCTCTACATCCACGAGAAAAGAAACGTTACATCATCTGTATGTATGAAACATCTCTCTGATTGGGTGGCGCTGCTCGAATATTAACTCAGACTCATCTATGATAACAGACTACTGAAGTTAGCTTAGCATGCTAGCAGCTAGCTAGAAGCGGAAACAATACAGCACGAGACAGGGACCCGATAGAGAGTTTTTGACGGAGTTTTTTTTAGAGGACAAAGTTTCTGTGGTGTTAAAATGTCTAAACTACAAATCCTGAGAGAGCTGGTGAATCAGCGATTAACTGCTGCTGTTGAAGAGATACTAGGACTGTGTGAAAGAACAATTTCAGAGTACGAGGAGGAATTTCATTGTTCACAACGAGAAGCCGAAAGACTGAAAGCTGCTTTCAACCCTGAAGTTCGGTTACACAGAGCAGGTTTGTTCACCTTCTGTGTTTTATTATGACGTTCAAACAGTTTTTCAATGGTAAATCTATGCAGATCAATTACGATCTGCATTACGGATCTGACCAGGCGGCCCTATAGCTAATTCTTAGCTAACCTATTATCAATAAAATGAATAAAGAACAAAAATAAATAATATTATGACATATTAAGTGAACTGAATAAGAGAAATGTCTTATTTAATCTAATGGACGCACACTAATGTAGCACACAACAACAATGGAGCATGAGTTACGACAGACATGACACTGCTACTGCAGGAGCCTGTAATACATTGATTATGCCACTAGAGGCAGTAAGCTAAAGTGAGGTCGACCAATCACAAAACAGAATACTGCAGGGTGAAAATATAACCTAAAAACTACTAAAAATGGCATTTTAAACAGTAACTAAGGGGCTATTAATTTGTCACATGGTCATATAGGTGTGGAGAGCTTTTTTCCTTCAGTAAATGAAATGATCATTTAAAAACTGTATTTTGTATTTATGCAGGCTGTCTTTGTCTTCTAAATCTGTCTGTTAAATTTTGTTTGAAGATCTGACACAATTAAGTGTAACAAATATGCAAAAATACAAGAAACCAGAAAGGGGCAAATACTTCATCACAGCACTGTACCATTCTAAAGAAAAGTGTCACCACATAACATGGTAC
>VXCM01008547.1:0-11614 GCA_014773175.1 Lucifuga dentata
TTTACAGTGTACCAAAATATGTGTTTATGTCGTTTATTGATTATCTTAAGTTGGTTTGTACTACATGTTGTGGTGCAATGATATGGCAAACTGAGTTTCCCAGTTAAAAATTCATGGTGCCTTAATTTTTTTTGATTTCCCATTTTTGTTTTTTTGGGTTTTTTTTTTTAAACCTGATAACTTATAAAAGTAAGTTGAATGAACACTGACAACAGTATTCAACTTTCTAATAGTCAAGACAACAGATGATTTTAAGTTCACTTTCTCTAAAACTTAGACTTGAGTGCAACATCCAAAACTTATCATGATTCTTTGAGTTAAAGAGAAGAAATAAGTTCACATAACTAAAGAGGGCTGTTGTGTTTTACAGTGTACTTTAGTTTTTGTGTTATTTTGCCAAATTCCCTAATCTTTCAAAATCAAATGTTCAGGTGATACACCCCACCTCAAAATTCAGTGTTTTGCCTGCTAACATGTAGAAGAGCAGCCACTTACATGTAGAAGAGCAGCCACTTTAAATTCTCTGGTAAAAGCTGTTTTCTCCTGGGACTATATTCCCTGGTGGAGAAATACATTTTCTTCTGTATACCTCCATGTTGGAATGGTTAAATTAAGTAACTTCAAGTAACTTAAAATATAATAACTACATGTCATTTGCTGCGATGGATTACCTTTCTCAACATGTTTCAAGTCTCTATATGTTGGTTTTTATAGGATATTGGAATGAACTAAAACCAATTGCTGCCTGCAAGGTAGGAAAAGGAAATTTCAAAATGTACAACTCCAGTTGTATTTTTGGAAAGTGGTTAGCAGTAATGTATGAATTGAGCTCAAACATGCAAAACCACTGGTATGATGCAAAACCTGGTATGATCCTTTAAACAGTCTAGACTTACTGTGTACCTCAGTGTGCCAGACATGTAAATCCAGGTGCTTATGTCCATGTCCTTAAGATTGATGTAAATTTGTAAATTTTATGTATGCAAAATTAAAATCTCCACAGTTACACCACAAATAAGATAACTCTCATTCATCAATACTTTTTTTTTTTTAATACCTGGAATTGGATAATTTATCTGCTGTGATCTTCCTCACTTTAACNCTTTTTTTTTTTTAATACCTGGAATTGGATAATTTATCTGCTGTGATCTTCCTCACTTTAACTTTTTTAATGACACTAAATGAACATTGTAACTTGTTCTAGGAATGTTATTGACGAGGCAGCCAAAATCTTGCGAAACGCTGCAGGGAACTACTATGTAAATGACAAATCCACTGGCTCCATTGTTGCTCAGCAGCCATTTGGTGGCGCCAGAGCCTCAGGTAAGAATCTTTACTTGCTCTCACAGTGAGGACAGTTTTTTCTCCAGAGTTTTATTTCACTTTTCTTCCTCTCTGTGATCTATTGCTGGTTAATAAATTGTGCTAGTACTGACAAGAATACAGGGTCATTTCCTAGTTTGGTACTTTTGATATACATATTCCCTAAATTGTATTTCAACATGAATGTTAGTCTGATTATCACCAACTATGAACATCTTCTTCTGGTTTCCAAGGAACAAATGACAAACCTGGAGGTCCACACTACGTTCTGAGATGGACATCGCCACAAGTAGTAAAGCAGACCCACGTGCCACTCAGAGAGTGGAAGTACCCCTATATGGGTTGAGAGGGGATGAACTACTGTAGCCTGGTCCAAATCATGGTCTAACTCTGCTGATTCTCCTTTTTTTTTTTTTTTTTNTTTTTTTTTTTTTAATGACCCACAAACTGCTGTGAAAAGAAGAGAGTTCCTCTCTGCGTCTGAATCCAGGTTTAATCATCTCTGCTGTCCCTCTGAAATAACCTTGCACTGAACCTAGACATGTAAAAGAATGTTATTTTGGAAGTTGGAGCTCCAGCAGCATCCCTTGGTGGCACTGCATTTAGATAGATTCCACAGATCTGTTGCCCTGAATGAGAACAGTGTGAAAGTCTTCCACCCACGCCTCCCAAATTATCCTCATAGTTGAGTTTCCTTCTGTGGATTATTGCCATGTGTGTTTCTGCTCCCACACCTCTATATATTATCTGACAGTTTTGGCTGCTGATACTCTAATAGTTGCATATTATCAGTACTGTTGCCCAGCTAAAGTTAAAAACACCGTTTATTTTATCTGAAGTTTAAGGACAATTGGTCTTTTATCTGAACCAAACTGAAATGTTATTTCAGGTTAGTAACACAGCATAGAAAGCGTTGAATCGAATAATTATTTTTGTTTGTCCAAGTCAAACCCATCAATTTTATTAGTAGAATAAGGACACAAATATTAGAACTTGTGTTAACTGATAATTGTTTGCTAATATGTTTTAAAGTTCTTTATGTATTTTGTTTTGTCTTGGTAAAATTAATGTTTATACTGAAACACAGTGCTCTGATGGCAGAGAATAACTATACTGACAGTATACTCACTGGTGCAAACTAGAGTCCAAAAGTATTTGTAAGTACTTTTTACTACTTACTTTCAATTTTTTTGAGTATCAGATGATGGGGGGGTTATTATCCATACAGTTCAGGCTGTTACTCACAGAAATACCACATATACCATAATTTAAATACATACGGTGTACGTAGGCCAGTGATGTTTCTCGATGCGACTCCACCTATCTGGTACTCCAAGCATATTATGGATTCAGGTTCGCTATGGCAGGGCGTAGATTACTTTCGCTCACTAAATGATGCTTTACACCATAATCCATACACATAATCTGCCGTAATTTATTTTGTGAGATGTTAAAATGTCATTTGCATTCTGAAAGTACTGATAACTCCTTAATCCATTGTGAATATCATCTGTTTTGTCAATCAACCTGTTTGGGTGGTTCTTTATTTTATGAGAAGCATTTTTAAATATTCTGCTGTCTTGCAGCTGATTTACTATTTCACAATGTGCCTACATCAGCAAAACTGTAAATTGAGGGATTTAATTCTTTGACATTAGATATTAAATTATTGCTATTAACATCTGGGTATGTTTTCTCTCTCTCTCTCTCTCGCTCTCTCTCGCTCTCTCTCTCTCTGTTTGTTGTATTATCACACAAATGGTTAGCATTGCACTGCTTACACATGTCACCAGAAGGTATGGACTCTCTCCGTCTGTCCATCTGACTTAGTGGCATCAGTCTTGTGGCTATATCCAGCTGTCAACATACAAAAAAAGTTTTATAATTGTGTGTAAGGACCTCTCTCTCTCATACACACAGACACACACGAAGTGAGTCTCAGAAGTCACGCACAGTACACAAGTTTTATTATTCTTAAAGGACAATACTGTGATAGTGCATGTGACAACCATTTCCCAAAATATACTACAAGAGTGGTAAACTTTGGAATTGTTCATCCTACCTTCCAGACTGCCTTTGGTTTCAGTTCCAGTACACTAGAAAAATCAACTTGTAGAGACTTGAAACACGCTTGAGCTATGTAATCCATCACAGCAAACATATCTATTAAGTTTTTTTTTTTTTTTTGGTTTTTTTTAACTAACTTTATTTAAGTGAACATGGAGCTGCATGGAAGACAATTATGTATCCACCAGGGAATAGTCCCAGGAGGAGACGGTTTTTACTGAGGAATTAAAATAACCGTGCCTTCTACTGTATAATCATGCTTAAGTGTTACAAGGTGAAACATTGAATTTTAAGGTGGGTGTATCACCTGAACATTTGATTTTGAAAGATTAGGGTATTTGGAAAAATAACAGGAAAACTAAAATACAGTTTTATGTTTTGGAAATTGGTAATGTGTATGCATTGTATATATTGGGCTTAAAAATGCAAACTATTGGTACGGTCCTTTAAAGGCACACTTTTCAGTTATTGATTTTCTTATTCACAATTGTTTAGCAATTTTATCTCATCTTGGTGTCTTGCATCACATCCCTGATCTCATCATTCTGGATATCAGATATTGAGTATCTGGTTAAACATATCAACGGTTGAACAAAGAAGAGTTCAGTTCACGATCCTTGATTTGCATTTGTACAAAGCAGTTAAGGGGTCATTCTCTTTCATGTCTCCGAGTGATAATTCTTGTCATTGTTGTGAAAGTAGGCTGGAGCATCCCTTGGCAGAATATGCAGATACGTAAAAGTGGCGGAATGCATTGTTGTCCACAATGAATATAACAAAAATAAGTGGGCTTGCATGTGGCATGCTTGGAATACCTTTCTCACCATTCCAACTGATTATCAGAGAGATACCCATTGTCATTTTCAATAAACAGATCAACACGAATTCAACGGTCAGATATCCAAGAGTTTTAGTGTCATAATAAAGCCTTAATTTCTGCCTGCTGCCATATTCACATGGAAATGCTAAGCTGGCTATTACCATATGGCCATACTTACAAGCCATAAACAGTAAAAGCAGGGGTCATGGAAATGGAACCACACTTCCAGTTGAATGGTGTGTGTGCGCGCGCGTGCGTGTGCGTGTGCATGCATGCGCGTGCATGACAGAAAGCTTTTTGAAGGAAGCTGTGGGTGTCTTTGTCCTCTGAGCAGCAGCTGGACCTTTCAGTGCAGAGATGTTTACTCTGCTGACAAAACTCTCTTTCCCACCAAAAATCTTGGCACAAAGTAAAGCTAAACTTTTTTTTTTTTTTTTNTTTTTTTTTTTTTTTGTCATTACATCAAGTTTATAATGTCATTCTCAGACCATATTTAACACAAAAGCCACTATTTGTTAATTTATTCCCTTTTTCTGTGTCAAATACATTACTCCCAAATTTAATCTCTGTCCTGAAAACCAAAATGTTAGCTTTTGAAGATATAAGAAAAACAGCCATGTTGTGGCAATGCATTTTTTGATAACCCAATGGGTTTTAAAGGACCATACCATAAATTTTGCATGTTTAAGCCCGATACTACCAGTATACACAATTTCCAAAACATAAAACTATATTTGGTTTTCCCGTTATTTTGCCAAATCCCCAAATCTTTCAAAATCAAATGTTCAGGTGATACACCCATCTTAAAATTCAATGTTTCACCAGCTAACACTTTTGTACAATTGTCGAAGGCATGGTCTGTGTAATTTTTCAGTAAAACCTATCACTCCTGTGACTATATTCCCTGGTGGAGATACACAGTACATTGTCTTCTATGCAATTTTGTTTTGGATTGGTTAAATAAAGTTATTTAAACAAAAAATGTAATAGATATACTGTTTGTGATGATGGATTACTTATCTCAAGCGCATTTCAAGTTCGCTTAAGTTAATTTTTATAGTGCACTGGAATGAACTGAAACCAATGGCAGTCTGGAAGGCAGGAAAAAAAAAATCTAAAATTTACAGCTCCAGTAGTATGTTTTGGGAAATGACTGTCAGTAACGTAACGTGTAGGCGGATTGTATATATTGGGCTCAAACATGCTAAATCACCAGTATGGTCGATCCTTTATGTTCTTATATGAGCTTAAGTGGTAAAATTCTGCACTTGGAAAGGAGAATGTAAACTTACCTGAATCATAGAATTCCTGCAATTTTTACTGGATAGGGACGTGTTATGTCATGCTGATATACTCTGATTATAACTATATCTGTTCATACATAGAACAATAGACAATAACTAAATCAATGTTATTAATGTTTTTTTTTTAATATCATTTAATGTTTGATTACAGGAGTATTTGAAAAACTGATATTTTACAGTATATTATGATTTTTGTTTTAATGCAGATTTTTCATCATAAAGACATTTTTCAGGTGTATGAATTTACATCAAATTTACATGGTCAAAAAATGAAGGATGGTGATTTTTAAATCAACATTGCCATCAACCTAAAAGGAGATATATGAGAGAAAATGCAAAGTACAGCAAATTTAAATGGCTAAATTATTAAGCCAACATGACTCTCTGGCTTTTAGACAGAGAGTTTTGAGTCTGCAGACGTCAGTCCACCAGTCCTCTACCTGCAAGTGAGTCTGTGGACCATTCCACCTCCTCATCCAGTCTAAGGAGGGTGACATGTTTCACTGTCCTGCAGGCATCACACTGAGGAGTGAGAGGCTCCCAAGATTTGTTGCTAAAGTTTACCTTTAAACACCCTTGCTTTGTAGCCTGTGTGAGTCTGAGTTTGACTGCAGGTTCCCACACTTGCAGACCAATGAGGAGCAGCTCCTAATGACAAAGAAGGTCTTAGTTACTTCATGCTAAATTGACTGTCTATTGCGTTTGGACAATGACCATGTCCCAGGGGAATGGCTGGAGGGGCAGTACAAAAAAAAAAAAAGGNAAAAAAAAAAAAAAGGTGGAAAAAGTGACTCTTTCCCACCTTGACAAAAATTTTGCTGTCATAAATGCATATATGAATGTGCCTGTAGTCTTTTTCAAGAAAGCATATCAATCCTTTAGTCCTGCAGACTTAGACTGTAGAAAATTCTCATTGGCTTTGTGTTGTGTAGCTCAACTGGTAGAACACTGTTTGTTATGCAAGCCTTTTGAGTCCGAAAGGTTTGCATAAAATTCAAATCCGGTAGAACCATGTAGCTTTCAAAGTAAAATAAGATAAACTTTGGCACTGAGAATCCAATCAAGAATGCTTGGAATGGATCACATGCTTCGATATCCATAATATTAAATCAATCTATCCATTTCTCCTGCTGATTTATTCTACACGATATATGACTGACTTACAACTTGTGCTATGTTGGGAGATATTGGATCTTATCATTCTGGGACTGTCAAAGTCTCCTCACAGCTTTTATTGTTGTAATTTGCATCCTATAGTTTTCAAAGCAAAACAAGAAAAATATTGGCATTGACAGTCCAACCAAATGCTAAATGTAGTCTTGCCTATAGGGCACCAAGGGATCCAGGACCACCACTGGTAACAGTAGTAGTAGTAGTAGTAGTAGTAGTGGAAGTACTAGTCTTACTTTGATTTGTAATATAACTTATTTTATGGTGGTATTACCCCATGACCTCTCTTGGGAATCATCGGTCTCTTTGGGGTCTGTGTGTGTCTAATGCGCTATTGAATGTGGCACACGTCCATTGTGTGCGTGGCTGAAGTGTGCTGTGGGAAAGTTGGGACAACACGGTCCACGGGATTGTAGGCTGAGAGGAGCAGCTGTAGACCGAAACACGCGGGAAAACCCTTATGTGAGGCTGAGAGAGAGAGCGGCACTTTCTGGATAGAAACCTTCAACACGTGTTCTTCACCATGTGTACTTCCAGTTAATTACTGCACATTTGGCAGAGATGGAAGTACATAAGTACTTTTACTCAAGAACTGCCTTTAAGCATGATTCTGAAGTTCTTCGCTTGAGCATTTCCATTTTCCTCCTGATAATTATTACTGGTTACATTACAGATTCAGATTTTACATTCCAAACAGGTGGCAAACTCAAAAAAATCACCAAAATCACCTGTTTTTGTCCTTTTTGCCTGTTCTTATATATATTTCCTTTAGTCTTTCCTCATGTCTTTTAAGGCGAAAAATATTATATGTTCAATTCATATATTAAATAACTTAAAATACTCTGAAAGGAACCATTCTTGACAATGACTTACTTTTACTTTGACACTTTTGAAATAATTTTACAGGTGAAACTGGTTAAGAAACTTATCATTGAGGACTTCTTCCACCACTCCTGCTTGTTGATAATTATGGATTTAAACCTGGCTGTGTTTGACATTTTAGAACATCTTGCTAACTAGCTGGAGAAGTTATGCTGTATGTATAATATAATTAGTTGAAATACTAGCCAGATGAAGAACCATGATTAAACTTTGTGATGTGTGTTAAGACATTTTAAATTAGACAATATGCAATAAGGAACTCAGGATTTGTATTTTGTGACAAAAAAAACAAAAAAAAAACGATAGTGTTCAACAGTCACTGAGCAGGTGTCAAACACTCATTATCTTTCACAAATGATTGTTAAATAAGTTTTATTTACAATTTTTGATAGATCTTTCTCAGCCTGAATAGTAATTAAACAGGTATTATTCTTCATTTTTAAACACAGGTCATGCACTCTTAATAATGATTTATGATTATGTTTTATTGGGCCATTTACAATCACTGCTGTTTACTGATATTATTCCATAGTGAAGCTTTGATTTTTTTTCAATACTAATCATTATTAGCTGTCACTATTTTCGAAATGCAAATATCTCAATTAAAAAAAAAAAAAAAAAAAACTTGTCTTGATCTGGAACACCCGGAATGTTCTTACTTCCCATCAGTCCCATCCACCTCACATGAAGTCATTTTTATTCCCATCTCCTTCATTGGGACCGGGCACAAAGGGTTCACAAAGCATTCCTGCCTCTGTTGTCATGCACCAGGCTTTGACTGAGGGTGTGTGAGGGCAAAGCTGGAGCCACAAAGACAGGAGCAGGTGCTCAGTGTCAGCCGCCTCAAGAAGTATCCTTGTGACTCCAGCAGCCAAACAGAGAACCTGGGAAATGCTTGACCCCTCATTGGAGAAGCGAGAGCTGCACCGCCTGTTCCTTGATGTGTGTGTGTGTGTGTGTGTGTGTGGCATAAAGCATTCCAGGGACGTGATGTGACATACAAAGTCTTGGCGAGCTTCAGAGAAAAGCCACTTATGGCGGGAAACTTCACCATTGTGAAATTCCTTCTGTCAAGCCTGAGGCCCTTCAAGTTTTCTAAAGATTTCTAGTTGAAGATTAGACTTTTTTGTGTGTGTTTTTATACTCTCTTTAATGAGATATAATTTTGTATAAATCTGTCTATGTTTTTGTTTTTCTACAGTAGCTTTTCACATTATTTTTGTGTTTCTATATTGCATACAATAGTGTTGGATATGTTAGTTGTTGATACATAACTTGATATAGCCACAAGACATCGACACTTTTACACTGATTATGCTGGTCAAACAATTGTGTTAAATTAATTTGCATGGAAGTTTGACAGCACATGTTCCTGTACTGGTGAAAACTAGGTTAATATTGTGTTGTACCAATATTTGTAGTCTGATAATATTTGTTAATAATGTTGCTCTGTTCTACAGTTTGTAGTGAAATGTAATTATGTGACCCATTAATATGAATGATGACAATAACTTCCCATTCATGATCACCAGTGGACAAACCACTTAAATTCTTTATTTAAAGTACTTGTATGACAATGCAAAAATGTAGTAAGCATTCAAAATTCTACTGCAAACAACTATAAGCAGAAGAAGAGAAATGGCTGCTGTCAAAGTATAAGTTTATTGACGCATTAACGTGCGTGGGTACCTTAATGCATCAATAATTTATTTTTTTTTTTTTTAATTAATCTTTATGTTCTAACAAGTTGAAAAGGGAGCACACATAATTAAAAACTCAACTGTGGTCTGTGCTCATTTGTTCACATATTGTGTGTGTGGATATACAGTATGTGTGTATTTGCATACAAGTGTATGTATGTGCAGCTGCATGTAGATCAATGTGCCTGAGGTGTGTGTGTGTGTATGTGTGTGGGACTGAGTCATTCTCCCCATTCTCCCCTATTATTACCCACCTGAACTCATAGGTGTACTCCCAGTATGTGAGAAGCCTCGGCTCCCCCAGTAGCTGTCCAGATGGCCTATTGAGGACGAGGCATAATGAGGGGCTGATGGATCCGTGTGGCCGCGGCAGGGTGGGGCACTGGCCTGAATGGAGGCTTAAGTGTGGGAAAGAGGAGCAGGTCTGAGCTCTCACACATTCCTGCGTGGAGAGAGGTCTTTTGGCTGCACACACACACACATTGGCGCATCTGGGCTCAAAGCCATGGAGACTTGTTTGGCGTGTGCATGTGGGAGTGTGCGAGAGGGTGTGCTGTTGTGTGCATGGGGGTGAGTGTGTTTGTCAGGGCCCGCTATGAGCCATGGCTTTTCTTTCTGAATAGAGGGAACGTCCACACTGGAATGTGTTTAATAGGCCAAATGATGTGTTTTCATCTGCATATTGAGTCGTGACTCACTTCCAAGAAATGCATCCCGAGGAAGAGGCAAGAAAGAGCAGCGAAGATTTCCATCCTAGAGGACCCCTCGCCATCTGTCTCTTTAGCAGAAAGAAATCTAGACCTGCAGGTTAGAAGTGGGCTAAAGTTTGGTTAAAAAGTTAAAGTCTAGGTGACATATTGTTGAAACAATGGCTATATGCAACATAGACATTTAAAAACTTTCATTTTTCAACCAAAATTAGCACCTCCAAACCATCACCAGTGAATCAATATTTCCTGATACATATAAGTGATCTAAGAACTATAGTCAGCTTGAATGAAAAGAATACATGTTCAAGAAATTCAGCTGTAATGTACCATTACAGGTAAGTTTCCAGCCCTTGTGAGACCAGATATCTTCCTTTTGGCAACACATTTACTCAAAAAAGGCAAAATTTCATTTTTTATAATGCAGACTAAAGAAGCATCATGTCCTTTGACAGCATCTTACAGTGGCAGGTGTTTGAGGGCTGGAGGAGATGAGAGGTCTAATAAACAGTAGTTAAGTACACACACACACACTCAGACACACGCTATAGGGCCGGGATGATGTGAACGATGGCGGGAAAAGCGAGCCCACACGCGTCCCCGAGCTCAGCGGCGCCTGTGATCTGGCCTCCAGGTTGAAAGGCTCTCTGAGGGGAGGAAAGGAGGCGCTGGGGTCTGCTCTATTGACTGCAGGATTTGTGAGTAGGATCCCAGCCTCCTTTCCCACACTCTCCTTCCCATTTATTATATATTCTCCTAAGGGATGAGTGAAAGAGGAGGAGTGGCTTTGGGGCTGAGATGTCAGACAATAGAAGTGTGCCTTCGCAGAGAACACTGGATAATTGTGTTTAATTGACAGTTACATTTGGAACGTCTCCCTCCCTCCCATTCTCTCTCTCTCTCTCTCTCTCTCTCTCTCTCACTCCCATTTTTTCTGTCTCTTGTTCTTTCTGTTGCTCCCTCACGATGTACGTGGAGCCAAGAATGCCAAGATTTCTATTGCTCTTCCCATCACACAGTGTTCATTATTATCATCTTTTCATCATAAGCATAAATAGGTTGATTCCAAAATAAACTATCAGCAGTCACATCCAATGTGTCAAATATGTGTGTTGTCCCTTAATCTAGACAGTTTAGTCAAAACATGCAGAGTAGCCATGGTAACTAAATGTTTGCATGGCAGGAAAATCTCCGTCTTACAACATCATTTTTATGATGCTATTTTTCTATTATTGAGTCCTAAAAATTTTTCTTAGAAGAAGTGAAAACTATTTTCAGTGATCAGGAATAAGTTTTCTTTTTTCTCTCTCTTTTTTTTTTTTTTTTTTNTTTTTTTTTTTTTTTTTGTCTCATTTCAAGATAGTGTCACTAATTTCTAGAAAATTCCTGAAACAAAACGTCTTACTGAACTTGCAAAACGTCTTATTGAACTTGCAGATTGTGTTAATGTTTTAAGAGAATAAAACTTTCAATATGAGGCTATTATCGCAAGATAATATGAAGATTTTTGGAGTAAAAGTTAATATTGTAGGTTTTGTTTCTTAATATTTAAGGTAAATACATGTCTCAAAACAGTTAGCAGTAACAGAGTGTCAGTTGTATGTGAATCCAGCATGTGCCTTATCTTTATGTCTTTAGTGC
>VXCM01008551.1:8281-29921 GCA_014773175.1 Lucifuga dentata
GGAGGAGGAGGAGGAGGAGGAGGAGGAGGAGGAGGAAAGGCAGCAGCTGTAATTAGCCAGCAGTCTGTCACTAGAATAGCATTTATAGGGCTCAAACATGCAAAAATCACCAGTATGGTCCTTTAAGCCATAGACCCAGAAACAGCTTTGGTGTGAACAGTTTTGGTGTGAATAAAGCATAACGCAAAGTCTTAGATGTTATTAGTTTTACTGATGTATGAACATGTAACGGTTCAGCTGGCTCTGCAAAGCTACAAGCTGCAGAATGAGATGATGAAGGTGAGATGATGAAGGTTGGACTGATAATTTTTGGTTTTGTCGTTGCTTTGTGTCGCTTTTCTCTGCTGCCTGAATAAAACATGACATTCTGACTGTCTCCTCCTCCTCAGCTGACTGGTTGCTACGGGCAACACTGGGACGCTGACATCAGTTTCACGTTTACATTTGGAAACAATAAACTCATGCTGATTAAGGAGCCAAGCTGATCTGAACAGTTATAACTTATTTTTATAACTTCCAGAAGGATCCAGGCTCTGTAAACGTTGACAGAACTGAACATGGAAGGAGATTATTTTGACAGACAAAATAACTTCTATGCTAGGCTCAGAACTTATCAATCAACCCTCATGTTAAGGGTGCTTGTTGCAGCTCGGTCATCTTTGTGACTCAAGCCCTTGGATTCAGACTGGATGATAGATTTTTTTTTTAGTTAATACCCTTCTGTTGAACATGGTCTTGAGAGAAATGGAAGAAGAGTCATGAATTTGTTATTTGATTGATCAGTAACTTAGAAGATTAATTGATTATTGTCATTGATTAATTTTCTGTTGATTAATGGCTTCATCAACTGATTGGTTCAGTTTTACTGACCTTTGTGTGGATCTGAGTGTGTTCATACACATTTTATGTTGTAACTCTATTTTGTTTGTGCATTTGTGTGTGTGTGTGTGTGTGTGTGTGTGTGTGTGTGTGAGGACAAAGGGAAAATTAAAACCCTGAAAGAAGCAGGAAGCCAGGCAGTCATCCAAGAGCAAATACATCTATGAAATACAGCCTGTGTGTGTGTGTGTGTGTGTGTGTGTGTGTGTGTTCACCCAGCACGTTTACATGGAGATGGAGTTGAGCTTGATGAAGAGGCTCAGTGCCACTAAAACGTGAGATGAGCACAAAGCTCACTATTTAAATGAACTGATCATCTGAGTGTTTTTATCAATCAAATGTATTGATTGCTGTCAGTGTGTCAATGTATGTCAGTTTGTCTAGTTAGTGACTAGTTGCCACCCGTCCCGTATAATATGGGATTATCCTGGATTTCAAAGTAAAATGCTGCGTCCTGTATTGATTCAATATGGGACGCAATTTGTCCCGTGTTTTCGTGCACATCGTTTCATATGTAACACGTTTTCAGCGTGCTGAAAATAACATTCTAACCAGTTTTACAAGCGGAGTTGAGATGTGTAATCTTACTGGCTGAGCCTACCTGTACCTGTCTACACAGGTAGATCCTGTCCTGTATTTTCTGTATTTTAGCAGAACAAAGGCAGCTATTAGCAACCAAGCTAGCTAGTTTTCTTGGAGTTAGCTTACTGGTAAGCTAGCTTTGCCAGCTGTGTCACCAGCTAGCTATCATGCAGCTAGCTGCCTAGCTCACATGCTAGGTAGCCAGTAATCTTGTTGAGGGTTTGGTTATGAAAATAATGTTATGTGAGCATAAAACCAGAAACAGTCCTGTAACAAACGCTAACGTGATGAAGCTAACAAAGTGTCGTTGTTGCTGCTGATTCTCTGCTGCAGTGTTATCAACCCGCAACAAGTCGCTACGTCACCAAGCTTCAGGCACTGCCAATATTTGCAAGGCCACGCAAATTAAATTTGCATTGCATGTTCTTAGTGTGACTGCGGGTGTGACGTAGCTACATATGTGTTGCTGCTCTCTAGAATTACACAGGAAACCATCGTTCAGACGCCAAAGCCTCCAAACAGCAGAGAAGACTGTAAATCAGCGTTTTAGCAGGATGGATTTAAAGTGGCGTTCTGCGTTTGATGTGACTCTCATCGCTTCGCTTCGTGTTTCACGTCTTCAGAGATTTTCCTCCTTTAGAAACCAAATCGATGCTCCTTCAGAAGGGTTCACTATGAAATGAAACCTCACTCTGGAGACGCTCCTGCTGTGTGTGTGTGTGTGTGTGTGTGTGTGTGTGTGTGTGTGACAGAATGATTATAACATGAAATATCTTGTCTTCTTCAAAAAATAGGCAGAAACTTTCAACTTGTAGTCAAATGCTGAAGCTCTTCTTCCTTTGAAATGATCTGTTTGATGAATGAATGAGTGGATGGATGGAGGGATAGTGGATAGATGATGGATGGATGAATGGATGGATGGATGAATTGGCTTTGTTGTATGTCTCAAATGTACGGTCCAGTCAATCAAAGAAATTATTTCTTTTTACAATAAGATCATGCAGGCCTCATTTATGAAGCGATGCTGAGGTAGAATAAGACACGCCCACTTATGATGTCATCATGGTTCCCACTTCAGGTTCTGCTATTTTCTGGTTCTGAATGGGAAAACCAATTTTTCTGGTTCCAAACCAGTTTATTTTTGATTGAAGATTCTAATTAAGTTCACGAACCAGAATGGAACCGGTTCCACATCAATGAAAATTTCAGATGTGATTTAGTTATTCCTGAGAAATCACCGCCGGTGTGCTTTAACGCCGATCCAGAGGCATGTTAAAACTTTCTCTACATTTTGTAAAAACAAATTTAAGGGGATCGTACAAAAGTTGGTGGAAACTCCCTTTTCCACAGGTCAAAGGGCGTGTCTGCGCAGAGAGAAGGGAAAGTGAAACTGTTTGCCGTTATCCCATTTATGAAATCACAAAAATACAAGAATTCCTATTAAAAGCCCCGCNAAACTGTTTGCCGTTATCCCATTTATGAAATCACAAAAATACAAGAATTCCTATTAAAAGCCCCGCCCCTCTCCTTAAGAGGAAGTGTGTGCCGTTATCTCCGCTTATATGATAAATTTTATTCAGATTACAAAGCACACACACACACACACACACACACACACACACACACACAAACCCCCTCTACTTTCTATGATGGCAGATTTTTGGCCCCGCCTTCTGAAAAGGTGCAAACATGGTTCATTTCCAACATGGCCTCAAAGTCAGGATGGGCGGGGTTAGATGAAGCATATCATACCTTTACTCTACTGCAGGTGTGAACAGGTTAAAGGGTGAATAGGTTAAAGGGTGAACAGGTTAAAGGGTGAATGAGTTAAAGGGTGAACGGTTTAAAGGGTGAACGGGTTAAAGGGTGAACAGTTTAAAGGGTGAACGGTTTAAAGGACTGTGGAAGGCTTCTGACTTACAAACAGAAGATGAAATATCAACGTGAGGCTCGCCTGGAGTCAGAGCTGCAGTGGAGGGGCTGGTGTGTGTGTGTGTGTGTGTGTGTGTGTGTATGTGTGTGTATGTAACGGATAACGACCCACGGCGTGCCGGCCGGGTGGACATGATGACCGGTCTGGGCTCTGGATTTAGGGGGTCGATGTGCCGTGGGTGGTGACTGAGTCTTTAGCTCTGCTTCAATCCAAAAAGAAGGAATGATGTGCATCTCAAATCCTGCTGCTGTGTAAAAACATGTGAAGGCAAACACACGCACACACACGCACACACACACACACACACACACACACTTCAGCCTGCAGCTCGTTTCTTTGTTTTGACATTTTCATTTCTCTTTGCTGGTGTTGAAGTTTTCTGTTTTCAGGATGATCATAAATTATTTGGCTTTGTGAACCGTGCAGGTTCTCAGCATCCAACATCCAGCATCCAACATCCAGCATCCAACTTCCAGCATCTCACATCCAGCATCCAACATCCAGCATCCAACATCCAACATCCAACATCTAGCATCCAACATCCAACATCCAACATCCAGCATCCAACATCCAGCTGGAAACAACAAAATCATCTGTCATCTGAGAAATTTCATCATATCTTTTAAAACATAATTAGAAAAATACTATCTGGCTTTAAAACTGGACGAAGACTTCAGACTTTGATTAAAGCCTGTTTAGCTTCAGAAGCAAAGGAAATTCAAGTTAAAGGACCATACCGACCATTTTTCATGTTTGAGCCTAATATGTTCAGTTTTCATACATGTTATGTTACTGACAATCATTTCCCAAAGGATAAAACCGTATTTCAGCTTTCCTGATATTTAGCTAAATCTCTTAATCTTTCAAAATCAAATATTCAAGTGATACACCCACCTTAAAAATCCATGTTTCTCCTGCTAATAGTTACACAGCCTTATGAAGTCACGGTCCTTTAAATTTTTCCATAAACGCAGGTCTTCTTTTGGGACTATATTCCCCGGTGGAAGTATACATTCACTCTACGCTTTTTATTGAGTTTAAACGCTAAAATTACATAACTTCTAAAATAAAAACCTGAATACATGTCATGTTGGTGATGACGGATTACCTATCCCAAGAACGTTTACAGTATCAACAAGTTGATTTTAATAGCAGAATGAACTGAAACCAATGGAGGTCTGGAAGGTAGGAAAAACATTTTTAATTCACCGTTCCAGTAGTATGCTTTGGGAAATGATTGTCAGTAACATTACATGTATGAAAATTGAATATATTAGGATCAAACATGTAAAATCGCTGGTATGGTCCTTTAAAGCTCCTCCAAACAGGATTATTTTTGTTTTCTCCTTTTTAGCAGTTAAGGTCTTAATTTGGGACAAAATCTTATCAAGTCATTTTGTTTGTTTTTTAGCCTTTAAAGTCTTTTAAAGAAGTTTAAAAAAAAAAATCCAGTGCAGGTAGATGATTTCAACCTATTTCCAGCTTACTGTAGGAATTTTATAAATAAATAAAAGAACATAGAATTCTGTAGAATATATTCATTTTCAGAAAAATGGCACTTGATGACAGAAACTTCCTGGGAAAAGGTGATTATTGCATTATTTCAGGTTGAAATGATGAAAAGGGCTGAAATAGTTTCACTTTAGCTGACGGATTTTAATTTGATTTATGAAAATGACTTCCTCCTTTCAGAAACATGTTGAGTCAGATTAGTATTGTTGAAATAAAATAATCCTGTTTTCCTATAATAGATATTTGGATATTAATTTGTCAACCCTCCAATCAGATTTCAGCCTGTTTAAGTTGGCGGAGCTGGAAAACAGCCTGAATGCTCAGGGAGACAGATGATTTGGTGTTTTTCCTGGAGGATCCTGGGTTGTTTTGCGGCGTGGACGATGCTGGAGCGCTCCAGGCTCTGATGGATTCGCTTTGACTAAATTAGCTGTGAAGGACCTGAACAGCTTCTCGTGTTGTGGATTGCAGATAATGATGGCATATGTTCCGTTTTCTTCCTCATGCTTAGCACAGACAAGATGCGGACGCTCCGACACAGACCGTCCATGATTCTGGCGCTTTCATGATGATGCGTAACGAGGAGCCATGTTTCTGTTTGTATCAGGAAGCGCTGCAGCTCAGCAGATCCACACTTCCTGTTTGTTCTTCTTTCACACCTTCACCTATCAGACATTTTAGCTTTATGTGACGGGAACGCTCCTCAGACTCCAGAGTACGGACTCTCCTGCCAGGAATAAGCCGTTACACGGATACTGCCATTTTGGAGTGGCGTGACGCAGCGTGGGATTGTGTGCGTGCATCACGTGGTCAAGGCGCTGTCTGTTGTGATTTTCAGTTTGTGTTTGTTTTCGTTTTCCCACAATTTGAGAGTTAAGAATGAAGTTAAGATGCTTGTTTGTGAGAGGTTCAAATCCCGGACGAGCCCCCAAATCTGTTACACCCGGCTCAGCGACGCAACAAATTAATGGAGGAACGTTTGATCCAATTATTTATTTACAACATAAATGAAACGATGAATGTTGAATCCGGACAAAAACCAGCAACAAAAACGACCAATCAGAGCGCGGCGATGGAGGATCCATCTGACTGGTAAAGACGCTGCTGCTGCTGAGGAATCAGCCAATCAGAAATGACTTCAATTATTAACTTCCTCTTTCAAAAAAGCCTCAAATTCCTCTCACTAAGTTGTGTGTGTGTGTGTGGCTGAGTGGCTTTGAAGAGCCGTGTAATGTGTGTAATTACTGTTTGCGATTCTCCTGTACTCCAAAAAACGGTCGCTGTGCTGCAGGAAGAAGCAAACAGCCAGAGAGAGAGAGAGAGAGAGAGAGAGAGAGAGAGAGAGAGAGAGAGAGAGCTCATATAGAAAGATGTAACTGGTTGTTATTTATTTGTGGACACGTGGAAAACTGCGGCTAAACGTCTGGCTGTGGCGGCCGCATTAGAGGTCATGAGGTCACACGCCACTCAAACTCTGAGACGTACAGACGGCGTGCACGTGATGCATGTGCACCTTCATTAATGACTGTCCATGTAAAGAGGTGCAGAGGAAGAGGAAGGGAGAGGGACGGAATAAAAAAAAACGATGATGAGTGGCTGGCAGAGGAAGTAGCAGCACATATGATTTCTCCATGAGGGATAATGAAGACGCCAAATGGCTGCACTTCCTGGCAGGAGATAATCCATACTCTGGGATCTGAGGAAGAAGATTTCTGTGGCGTGAAGTGGAAAAATCCACACAACAATATATGATGGCTAGAAAGACTCTGGAATGTGCAGCCATGAGAGCACGAAAACCGTGAATGACACACAGGGACGGTCGTTCTGGAGCTAATCGTGCTAATTGTGCTTATCATGCTAATCATGGTTATCGTGCTTATCGTGCTAATCATGCTAATCATGTTTATTATGCTTATCATGCTTATAGTGCTAATCATGCTAATCATGCTTATCATGCTAATCATGCTAATCATGTTTATCGTGCTTATAGTGCTAATTATGCTTCTCGTGCTAATCGTGCTTACCATGCTAATCGTGCTTACCATGCTACTTGTGCTTGCTCCAGGCCTTAGCTTGAACCCTCAATTATCATCAAAGGAAATCATTGTAATCCTGATCAGATCACCTGTAAGTAAACTGAGTAGCTATGACTCAAACAACAAATCCTGCTGTTTTGTTCAGAGAGCAAACCTTTGCCTGTTATTTGGTAGCACTAAAAGCAGCTGATGACCTCTGACCTTTCGCCGCATGTCTAGTTATGGTATAAAGCATTATTGTTCTGCTGTAAACCAGCCATCAGCAGCTAAATAATGGTCTCTATTGTTGTTCTTTGCTGGGAAATGTGTCCATATTTTTCCTGCAGCGCTTCTATCTGTCTGCTTTATCGCTCCAAATCTCATAAAACTGTCAGAGTTTTTATTCTGAGTTTACCTGAGATCCATCCAGGATTTACGGCTCTGTCTTCTGGAGGGTTTGTGGCTCTGCCTTTGTCTCTGTGTGTCAGTCATTTTAATAGACCATTCATTTTTTTTTTTGTTATGTCTTTGCAGATTTGTCGGAGAAGAAGAGCGACCTGAGGGTCTGTGACGACTCCACCTGTCGATACGGCGGCGTCTGCAGAGACGACGGAGCTCAGCTCAAATGTGTCTGTCAGTTCCAGGTAAGCGAAGCAGCTCATTTTATTCTGACGATTTCACCTTCAGCTGCACAGGTTTAGTCGTCCTGCATTCACAGCAGGCAGAGGAACTCAGGCTTCTGCTGAAAAACTGACCTTCAACAGAGAAAACAGGAATGGCCATTCAAACTGCAACTTACCTGTTATAAATCCACCTGACATCACAACAACATGGCGACGCTGACAGTGAACACCAGCAGATTTCACTTTGCATCATTTTATAGTTGATGAAACTTGATTTTACTGGATGTGTATCTTTTGTGTAGTGAAAATGTGTTTTAGTTCACATTTGTAACGTAATCCAGGTGATTCCAGGTGATTTGGAACTCAGGGAAAAACCTACAGATCAGGGCAAAGATGTCTGAGCAGCCTGATTGGCTGAAACTTCTGCTGAAATTAATCTGGCGATTCTGCATGTTGCAGATTTAAGGAACATTTTTGAAGGAACAAATCATTTAAAGCTTCTTAAACTATGAAATAACCAAGGCAGGTCCATCATTGGAAAAACTGATGAACATTAATTTTTTTTTTTTTTTTTAATTGCAGCCCATGCTCAATGCTCACTTCTTTACATGTCAGGCTCAGAACTTATCAGTCAGTGCTGTCCTGACACCTACTTCCTGTGGATTGAACAGCAGCGTGTTTACCATGTTTATGATATGAACTGCTGAGATAGTCACGTTTAGGTAGCGTAAACTTTCATACAGCTCCAAGTTCAGTTTGACAGGTTTTTATCATTTTTAAAAAATGTTCTCTGCTGTTTCCTCATTCCTCAGCATGACACTGAAAACAGGAAGTACAAACTCATTCGTCATTTTTGAGAAGGGAATGAGGCGACATCCATTTTTCAGTCGGCTAGAAACGGCATTCTGACAACTTAAACCAGCGGAACGCAGAGCGTGTGCACCACTTCCAAAAATACGACCTCACAGGCTGCACCTGAAGGCAGCGACAGTCTTAAATTGTCTTCATTAAAAATGATGGAAAACTGTCTGGAAAAGGATGAAAAATATTAAACAGAATGACTGTTTGTTCATTTTTATAGTTTCTTTTCCTTTATTTCACAGAACAGATTTCTTGGATTAGGGTCTTTTCATCTTTCATTATCCTTATTTTTGGAACGTTTTTGAAGAGGAAAATGAAATAATCCTGGCTGATGGAGTTTGTCCAGTTGGACAAACTCCATTTTGGAGTTTGGATCATTTTTATTGAAACTGACTCAACATTTGCTTGTGTTTGATTTTCAGTGCCACAAAAACTACATCCCCGTGTGCGGCTCGAACGGAGACACGTACCAGAACGAATGCTACAGGAGGCAGGCGTCCTGCAAACAGCAGAGGCTCATCTCACGGGTTTCTGACGGGCCCTGCTCTGCTGGTGAGTTCCACCAGGAAAATCTGACTTCCTGTTAATACAACTTGCAGTGTGTCAGCAAAAAACAAATTTAATGCAAAAAAAACGAAAAAAACAAAAACTAGAAGCAACACACAAAAAATAAAAAAAAAATACAGCAAAGTACTTTCATAGATCTGTAGGTTCGTTGGTTTAGCTTTGCATTGTTATCTTTTCTTGTAAATCAAAACATCTAAGCACAAAGAGTGGAATTCATAAAACATAGCATAAACAGATTTAACACATAGCTAAAGACAAATATCATCATGAAACCACACCTTCATTTATAAACGCATGTTACCGGCATTTTGTTTTTGTCTTGAAAGAGGCGTTACCACAGTATTTCCTTATTTACATGTTCGAAAAGTGATTCATAAAACACACTGACGTGGATGTGTTTCAGTCTGATGGTAAATTTCATCACTATGAAATCTGGCGAAGTTTAAACTGTATTCATCTTACATGTGTTACTGATCAATACATTTGATAGATTAAAACACTCAGCTGATCAGTCGGTTTATTTAAATGATGAGTTTTGATCTGATCTCACACATTCTAGTGGCACTGAGCCTCTTCACCAAGCCTATGCTGTGATACCTCTCTCTCTCCTTCTCTCTCTCTCTGAACATGTTAATACTAGAGTAATTTACCTGCATGTCAGCTGCTGGAACTCAGGTCTAAATTTAGTTTCTGCCCCAAAAAGTCCCTGTTTTTACTTTCTGAAAGACCAGAGAAGAGTTTCTTGTAGTGAACATCAGGCTGTATTTAAAGGACATTACCGGTGATTTTGTGTGTTTAAGCCCGATAAAGACTATCCGCATACATGTTTACTGTATGTGAATACATTACCGACAGCAACAACATGGGACACGTGTTCATCTTCATCTTTGTTACTCTGATTTACTTTGACACCATAGAAACTACTTCCTGTTTGGAGTTTCTTTCANCATCTTTGTTACTCTGATTTACTTTGACACCATAGAAACTACTTCCTGTTTGGAGTTTCTTTCAGAGAGAGTGATGTCACATGACTTTTGCTGATATGTTTTGGTTTGATTGGATGTTTTCCTGAAACTGAACCAAACCAACAATTTAGTTCCTGATTCAGACCAGAACAAACGATCTGCAGATCTGAAAACAGTCTTAGTGAGGGAAGAAGTACTCTAATTGTTTCCTTAAGTAAATGTAGAATACCAATTTGAGAAAATACTCTGTTGCAAGTAAAAGTACATGAAGGCCAGTGCATTCAGGCTTTATGTTTACAGAAAGTAAAGAGGTACAATAATCTGTGAAAAGTACTGAAGTACTAAAGTAAAGAGGAGTGTAGATTGAGCCAGAAGAACCATCATTTAGCATCTTTTAAGGTTATTTCTTTTGTTTTTCCTTTACCTGTTCTCATGGCTGACTCACCTGATGCCTCCCCTCGCTGGTTGGAGATGCCTCCACAGGTCAGCAGGGGTTTGTGTTCCTCTTATGGGAAAAGTGTTGGGAAACTTATAACAACACCACGGCGGCGCCGGTCAACTCCATCTGCAGGGCAGTGGCCTGATTTCCCAGGAGAGCGAGCGTAGCGTTCTGCTCTTATTACTCGTTCTGCTGGGATCCAGAGCAGCGATATGCCCTCTGCTCTGCAGTTTCCTCTACCTGAGATTTATGCTTCCTGTAATTGGAGTGCTGGGCGGCTGCGGGCATGCCATGACTGGACGGGCCCAGCTGAGTTTATTTGCCTGAACAGCAGGAAATACAGTGTTTCAGCTTCGGTTTAGACAGAAGAGCAGCTCCAAACCTCTTCAGACTGAGTCTCTGATAGATAGATAGATAGATAGATAGATAGATAGATAGATAGATAGATAGATAGATAAAGGAAACAGGAAGTTATTCAAATCCTTTACAGTGATGAACACGAGTCTTCACGTGTGAAATAACAGCAAAGTGAAGAAATGAAAATTTTCCTGTCAAAATAAGATGGTGAAAGCACATTTTTATTTTCATTTTCACATATCTAGCATCTCTGCTGCTAATCAATCAATAGATCAATAGATTGATCTGGAGTTGGTTCAGATGTAGTGAGGATCATGTTCAGACCCCTAACTAACCGCTCCAGAGTTCCTTCAGACTGAGACCTCCTCCTCCTCCTCCTCCTCCTCCTCTAACAACCAGGTGTGATCGATGTGTTCAGAGGGAAACAAATCCTAATTCATTTGAACTGAATTAAACCATGCAGGTGTGAACACGCCTTTAAATTTTGCTGCTCCATCATTAAAGTCAGCAGCCATCAATTCAACAAGCAGCGACTAAATCAAATAAAAATCAGGTTAAACATTCGCAGCCAGTTTTATGCAGAAAGAGATCAAAAGAAAATCTGAAAGAAACCAAAAGAAACTGGTTCCTTTGCTTTTGTCACGATTCACCGTATCAGGACTCATGTTACTGCCTGTTCATTAACTTTTGTATCAGAAATACTGGGAATAAAATGTTCGGTGATATTTAGAGCTTAAAAACAGCAGAATGCTTGTGGATGCAGGCAAGCATAGGAAGAGTTTATTGGGCAGAGGTTCACCATGCACCATTTAACAGGGTCAGCTGATTTATTGACGGACTGTTGCTGCTGCAGACTTTTGATCTGAGGAGAGATTTTCAGAGCGGCAGCACAACGTTAATGTCACCCAAAGTTAATGATAGAAACGCTTCACAGCCCGGCTTTGTGCTGCGACAAACGACTACTGGCTATCTGCTGTAAAATGATACCGTATAAACCCGTATATAAGCCCTGATGTTGTTCCATTAGTTTATTTGTTTAGAAATTACCTGTTTTTCTGGGTATTATTTCTGGGTCATAGTATTCCTCTGATTTTCTGAAAATAATCCACGTACTGGGAAACATGATATTTATTTCAGCAGCTGATTACTGTAACTGACCAGATCCCGATCAGCTTTGTGAAATTTGGTAATAAAACCTCAGCTTCTATTCTATTCTATTTTCGGTGATTGTTTTCATTTTTTTTTTAAATAATGAATCTATAAACCTGAAAATGTTTGGTTTGGCATTATAAAAGGAAAAAAATCCAATCAAACCAAACTCTATCAGTAAAAGTCATGTGACAACACTCTCTCTCTCCTCATTGGTCAGAAATGTCAAAACAGGAAAGAGTTTACTATGTCAAGAAAACTAAATAAAATGGAACAAAGATGGAATTGTTATGCTTTTCTAGTCATATTCATCATTTGATCCATAAACCATGAAAACTATGACAGCAGAAGCTGAATCTGACTTCAGGACAACGTGTAAACACACGCCTCCGGTTCTCAATCAATCAATAGATCAATAGAGCTGAAGTAGTTAAACAGTAACGCTGCGTCATGTCTGATAAATGTCATTATGAACACTCACTGAGCATCAGACCCACAGTTTGAAACACAGCTCTTTAAATTTAATCAACATGGCGACAGCATCATTAATATCGATGGTCACTCAAACCATTTCTGCCTCCTTTTCCATGAAAAACGAACCAATCATGACATTGTAAAGAAGCGCTGGAAGTAAAGGTGAGATTTAATTGGAGGAAGCAGCTGGCATCCATTTCTTAACGTAACGGCTTCATGCCAGTTTGTAGAAAGCGAGCGTCCATTTCTTAATTCAAGGTTGCTGGGCCAAAGATTTATGCTGTCAGGTTCCATTTCCTAATGCAGCAGCAGCACGACGCCAACAGGAATGCAGCCAGACGACACCAAAACGCCTCTCCGCTTAGAATGGCCTTATAGCTTTCATACGCCGCCAGACGGCAGACGACAACGGTAGAACCGCCGTCCATCTTTGACCCAAGAATATCAGCATCCGGTTTGCCTTTAGCTGCGGAAAAAGTTGAACAATTTGAACTTTTGACAGTTCCGTCTGGCCGTGGTGGAATTTTCCGTCATCCTCTCATTGAAGAACAGAATATCTGGTTTTACGTCTACATGTGAATGCAGCATGATACATGACTACTGTACATGCTATGACAAACATACGTGGTACACGGACACAAGTCAAGCTACAACCTAATACCATGAACCCTGTTTCTGCTGGTAGATGTATGGAAAAATGGGGAAAAAAAACTCACAGGATTTCCCATGACATTTTCCTTCTGTAAAAGTAGAAATAATAAATGCTGTAATATTTTAGCTGTAAACAGTAACTCAGATTAGCTTTAGCTGCTCGTCTTCAGTGGTTATAAAACATCAATAAAATGACTGATGACGTCATCAGATCTGATCTTTGGCAGGTTATGATGGTATTTTTGTTTTTAGATATCCTGCTAATAAAAAAAAAAAAAANAAAAAAAAAAAAAAAGAGATAAAAAACAAACAAAAAACCTTCTTTGGCGTTACGTTGGTGTCTGAAACGCTGACTGTATGAAACTCATGAGATCAGAACGACTGACCGGGTTCCGTCTGTCCTCTGTTTCAGATCCTGGTTCTGGTTCGGGAGACGGAGACGGTGAGTTTATTTTAATTTTCATGCATGCTAACATGAACACTGTAAAAACTTGCTAACGAGCCTTTTTGCCTGATTCTGACTGCAGCAGCAGAATCAGGTCGTTCAGACGTTCTGAGCTCCATTACCGTCTCCGTGATGAAGGTATTGATGTTGTCTCCGTCTCGGCGTCTCGTGGGAGCGGCGCTGAAAGCTTCCCGCCTACAGTTTTGGCAGCAGAGACATGTTGAAAGCGTCTGAAACCAGCGGCGAGGTGTTTGCTGTTTAATTGGCAGCAGTCACGGGGGAGTCGCCCTAAACCAGCGCAGCCTCATGCTGCGTTCAAGGTACCTCGGAAGTCAGATTTTTCCCAGTTGGGAGTTCTGACTTCCGACCTCGAACCGTTCCAACCAAATGTAAACAAAAAATCATAGCTGAACACCAATAAATACTGTCAGATTAAATAAACTTAGTAATAAATACTAACTAAAGTAAAGTTAGACTACAGGACTGTTTGTTGTTTTACAGTGATATTAATCACAGTATTAAACATTTGTGTAGAAAAGTAATATTCTGAAATTATTTACACTTACGTATCAATGGCAAACAGTTATTATACACTGTAGATCGTTACCATGGTGATATATTCTGACCTTTTAATTGCAATGTCACATAAGAAAAACTATTTTATTCTGCTGTTAGCTGATCATTTCCATTCACAAAGCTCGCTTCCACGGCACCGCCATGTTGATGACGTCATATTTATGACGTTGGGGTAGATCATTTTGGTCTGAGTTTCCCAGCCGGAGCTCCGACTTTAAGAGCCGTTCCAACGCAGTTTTCCGAGTAAGAAGTTGGAAAAATCTGACTTCCAAGGTAGCTTGAATGCAGCATCAGTCCAGGCTTTTTTGGTGAATTCTGCCCAAGATATTTATCATAAATGAGTTTGGAAGTGTCTCTTATCGGTGTGTGTTTGGTTTGTCTTTCATACATGAACACTGTAAAAACATACTAACATGAACACTGTAAAAACATGCTAACGAGCCTTTTTGCCTGATTCTGAGTGTCAGCCTCAGAGAATGAACATGTGTTTGTCAATGCTTTCTACAGTTTACTCAGGTTTTCCTTTGCGCCTCCTGCTGCTGCATGTGTGTGTGTGTGTGTGTGTGTGTATGTGTGCGTGCATGTGCGTGTGTGTGTGTGTGTGAGTGGTAATTGAGCCGTGCTACACGCTGCTCTCTCGTCCTGCTGACTCTGCTGTGTGTCGCTGAAGTGATGAAATGATGCGATGATGAGATCTCCCAGCAGAAAGTGAAGGCCTCACGTCGTGGTTCTGTTGACCAGCTAATCTGAAATGATCTCAGACAGAAAACGTTCTCATGTAGCACGGCGTGATTTCTCTGCCGTTTTCCTGTGAGTCATCAAAGCTCTTTGAGCAGCGATTTAAAAAAAGAAAAAAGGTGAAAGAAGTGCTCAAACACTTAAAGGCGACATATTATACAGATTTCCATGTTCTTTATTTCGTTTAAAGCCCTTATATTCCATAGAAAGTGAAGCTTTCACAGCAAAAAAGACGTCTAGCAGGTGACTGTCTCACTAAATAAAATACAGCCATCGCAGACGCCTGTCAGCATTCATCTTTCTCAGGACGCTGCTGTTTATGCTTTCAGAATGCCCATTTTATAATCTCAGCACAATTAATCACATAAATGGGGAAAAGGACGCACACTTTGAGCAGCAGGAAGGGTTTTAGAAAGCAATTCTGTATCTTCTGCTTATTTTTATGATTTTCACTCATTTATAAATGGGGATAATGGCACACAGTTTCACTTTCTATCCTAGCAGAGCATAGACAGTGAAGAAAATCTCCACTTTCACAGCTCACACACATACACACACACACACACACACGGCCAATCGCTGTATTACATCCACTAATAATTTACAGCCCTAGCTTACTTCTTTAAGTGTTAGGCTCAGAACTTATCAATCAACCCCTGTACTATCTTTGTCCCATTCATACACACATAAATCTAACATAAATCATGCTTTTGGGCCAAAAATGCAGCTGACTGTAAGTTTCTTGGTTTATGTGCAGCTGGCAAAGGAACAAAGGGGGCGCTGTTCTCTAATGCATCCGACTGTTAGCCATTAGCTGTTTGCCGTTTGCTGTTAGTCGTTAGCTGTAAGCTGTTAGCCATTAGCTGTTAGCTGTTAACTGTTAGCTCTTATCTGTTAGCCATTAGCTTTTAGCAGTTAGCCGTTAGCTGGTGGAGCTGAAAGCAGGCTTTTTGCTGCAGATCCTAATCAATAGATCAGCAGCCTGCAGCTCTGTGAGTGCCATGTTCATACATCCACACACAGCGGGCCGATCTGTCAGCCAGCATGCTGCAACACGCACACACACGCACGCACACACGCACACACACGCACGCACACACGCACACACGCACACATGCACACACACACTCTGAAGCAGTCCTGGAGTGTCCACTGCCTCATCCATCAAAGAACAACTATGCCTGTTTTTTTTTCTTTACTTTGAAGAAAGTGTTTCCTTTAATACTAAAAAGAAATCATTAAAAAAATTTCTGGATCATAAACTTTAATGGGATCTTTAAAGGATCTTTAATGAGTTCATGACCCGCCCCCTCCCACACACACACACACACACACACAAACACGGCCGGCAGAAACAGCTGATAACTGAAAACCTCTTTGAGGTAGAAATAAATAAGATGAGCGGATGAAAAAGAAAAATGGAGGGAAAAGTAAAAACTCTGTCAGTGTGTGTGTGTGTGTGTGTGTGTGTTTCTCACAGATGACGAGGGTTCAGGCTCTGATGGGAAGAAATTCACCAAGTGCAGCACATGTAAATACGGAGCCGAGTGTGACGAAGACTCTGAGGACGTCTGGTGAGATTTTTTACTTTCTGTTTAAAGGACCATCCCAGTGATTTTGCATGTTTGAGCCTAATATATTCAGTTTTCATACATGTTACGTTACTGACAATCATTTCCCAAAGGATAAAACCGTATTTCAGCTTTCCTGATATTTTGCTAAATCTCTTAATCTTTCAAAATCAAATATTCAAGTGATACACCCACCTTAAAAATCCATGTTTCTCCTGCTAATAGTTACACAGCCTTATGAAGTCACGGTCCTTTAAATTTTTCCATAAACGCAGGTCTTCTTTTGGGACTATATTCCCCGGTGGAGGCATACATTCACTCCACGCTTTTTATTGAGCTTAAACACTAAAATTACATAACTTCTAAAAAAACCTGAATACACGTCTTGTTGGTGATGATGGATTACCTATCCCAAGAACGTTTACAGTATCAACAAGTTGATTTTAATAGCAGAATGAACTGAAACCAATGGAGGTCTGGAAGGTAGGAAAAACATTTTTAATTCACCGTTCCAGTAGTATGCTTTGGAAATGATTGTCAGTAATGTTACATGTATGAAAACTGAATATATTAGGCTCAAACATGTAAAACAGATGGTATGGTCCTTTAAAGCCAAAACAGACAAAGAGAAAAAATCAACAAAAATTCTATAAAATACAGAAAACACTGATTACATAAAAAAAAAACCATAAAATACATAAAAGCTTGTATTTTAGTTTTTGGGTGACTGGGCGTGTCGTGATGCATTATCAGGTCTTTTCTATTGATTTTATTAATTTTCTGTATTTTGTGTAATAGTTGTGTGTTTCTGTGTTTTTTCATGGATGTTTATGCTGTTGCGTGTTTTTAGGTGCATATGTAACATCGACTGCAGCGGTCACAATGAAAACCCGGTTTGTGCGACTGACGGGAACTCCTACAACAACCCGTGTTTGGTGCGAGAGGCATCATGTATGAAGCAGGAGCAGATCGACGTCAAACACCTGGGCAGGTGTCCAGGTAAGACCCGACCAACCACACAACGCAGCTCTTTATACTTACAGGGAGTTTGCAGGTCTTTATTAATCTACTGCTTTTTATCAAAAAAATAATAATAATCAGGGACTTTTTGGTGTTTATTTTAAATATTAAAAAGCAGCGAAGACCTAAAGAAAAAAAAATATAAATCTGAGTCAGTTTGATGCTCATGATTCATAAAACACAGCGCCAGATTTAACGTGTCGATAACGGCAAATATCATCATGTAACCATGTTACCTCATTCATAAATGCTGCTAACCGGTTAGCATCGTTTAGCGTTTGTCTGGGAACAGGCATGACGACGGTATTTTCTTATTTACACGTCAGAGAAACGAATCATGAAACACAAAACTCCAGATTATTTCATCTGACGGATAAATAATCATAATATCAATAACAATATCAGATCTGAACCTGACTTCAAGACTACGTGTGGAAAACCACATGCAGCTTCACGTGATGTGAAGAAGACGTGATCAGGAGAATGGAGCAACATGCTGACATCATACAAGCACAAGCTAACCTGAACACGTGTTCATCTGAACACGTTAGCTAGGATTGATGTGTTTTGGCTTTAATAGCATCGTTTGATTTGATCATCAGAGGCGGAGTTTATTAACATTAAACAGACACACACATTTATATCTCTGCTGCTAATCAATCAATACATCAATATATTGATCTGGCATTGATAAGGACAATCTCTAAACATCTTGGCGTGATTTCTGTGTTCAGATCTGCTTAAACGAACCGTAACAAGACAGGAAATGAAAACGAGTCTGATGTCAGGGACGTTTAGGGCCTTTAATTTATATTTTAATTTATATTTTAATTTTTATTAGTTCTGTCTGCGTGAATTAAATGCAGATTAAAGCATTATTCAGCTTTTTGAAGAGATTCTTTTCCAGCTGCGTCTCTGCAGAAATGACTGCTGGGAGATTAAATACTGTAAAAACCAAATAAATCCTCTGATGACAGAACAGACACGTAACGAGGTGTGGATTAACGTCTATTAAATCCAATCAAACACCACTTCCTGTGGAAATAAACAGCACGCTTGGTTTGTGGGTTAATCGCCTAATTGAAGACGTTGGTGATTAGATGCGTTAATTTGTCTGACACAGTTTCAATAATTAGGCTGATTTATGGCGGAGAGGAAACATTCATCTTCCATTTCTGCCCGGCAGCGAGGTCATGTGATCTTAAAGACGCAGGATCACATGTATGACCTTCATCCAAAATAAAGGAAGGAGCAGCAGCGATGAAAGAATGATGAGAAGGAAGGAAAGAAAAGAAAGATGGGTTATATTTTCCAGATTATTTCATACTGTGATATTTGAATCTGTAAAGTACCAAATAACTGCAGACATCGGATAAATATAACGGAGGAAAAGTACAATGTGTTCCTGTAACGAGGAAAAGCTGAACGTTTCCTAAAATACCTCAAAACTACATGGAAGTACAGCAGTCGAGTAAAAGTACTTTACACCGCTGAGTACTCTGGTAAGGAAGGCTCCATGTGTATTTTACTGAAATATAAAGCCAGGAAGAACAGGACAGGAAACAGAATCTGTGTAAAAATAAACAGAATAAAAGTTTAAAGTGTGTTAAATCCCAAAAAGATGGAAATTTAAAGGAACATATGCAGAGTTCCATGTTCTTAATTTCACTGAGAAAGTTTCATTATGCATTGCTGCAGCACTGCTGTGCACACTGAGTAACAACATGTCGTTTTGGGTACTGTCTCTTTAAAGGAGCATACAGGTGATTTTTTCTTTTTTTTCATCTTTGAGCCCAGTAAAAACGACGCATTACTGCCAGCTGTTTTCTGAAACATTCTGTGGAGCAATAAATATTAGATAAATATTAGTGTTGCATCAAACACTTTACGCACGTTTACATGAACACTATTTTTTATTTTATGTTTTTTTTTTGTCTTTACTCTGATTAAAGCAAATAGTGCAGCGCTTGTTCAAAACATGCGTGTTCAGAACAGCCCAGACTTTATGGCGTGCGCGGCAGCCTGCATCATTTAGCTCTGCACGTCCTCTGAGCTAGCTTAGTTTGCTGTACGGGTTCAGACCGTGTCACTGGACCGGAGCGTATCCTGCCACGCGGACTACTTTTTACCAGCGACTTTGAGTCTGAAATGAAGAGGCTTTATAAAACGTTTTCATTTACGTTGTTTTTTTTAAACGTCTCTGCTAATGCTCAGAGGTTAGCCTCCATTTTCTGAAGCTCGACCTCCAGATAAAAAGATTTTCCAATCTGGCTCCAATAAAGTCGTAATAAAGGATCAGAGAACAGATTTATCTTTGAGCTGAAGAGGCCAGCGCCTCCTCGCATCAGAGGTCAAAGGTCGAAAATATCTGTGGCGAGGAATGAAACTAAATCCAAGCAGCAAACTGTACGAAGAACATTTTCTGATTCCCACAAAATATATTTGCTCTCAGAAAGGGTCCGGCTCTGAGGCGTGTCGAGGTCGGCGTTTAGGTCGCGTGGAGCGGTAAGACGTGAAAAAACGAGAAAATGAGCCGAGTGTGAGCGAGAGACAAACACCAAAAAAAAAGACAAAATGTTCTTAAAACCGCAAAGAAGAGCACAAAACTGACCAAATGCACCAGAAGGTTTTTATTTGCCCGTTTTATATCAGGCAAAAGACGAGTTTTTGATGAGATTTAAAGTTTTTACCCCAAAATAAAATAAAATAAATTAAAATGCGTGTTTTTCAGTCTTCATCACACGAACAACATGAATCTTTATCATTTCAGTTTTCCTCCTGGAGCGAAAACAAAAAGCTGACACATGACATCTCATCAAACTCTCAGGCTTAAAGGACCATACCAGCGATTTTACATGTTTATGCCAATAAATAAAACCCATATAAACATTATGTCATTTCCCAAAACAGAAAACAGTATTTTAGTTTTTGAATTACTGACATTTTTTTAAGCTGATGATTTTTACGATTTAACTTCAGATTTTTACAGTTATTATTGATTTATTTTTACTAGCTGAGTATTTATTTTTGCATGCCATGTTTCCGCGCCGACCGGCAGATTTTCCTCGGAGACGCGCGGTTTTTACTTATTAGTGGCTAACATCACGAACTCTGAGAACACGGTAATATTCCAGCACTGAAGGCGTAAATATACAGAAGAAATATTCATTGATTAGCTGCTGTAAATCTGCTGATGCGGCTGAAATCGTCTCATCTGTCATGGGTTTTCTACTGCCCTCAGGCTGGACTGGAAGGTGGTATTTTTCAGACAGGGTTTGTGCGGGAAACTTTGGCCGGCGTTGCATTCAGGGTCCTCCGGCTCGTCTGACTTCATCCTCAAACTCAGTCTTCCGTGGTTTGATTTGACTTGATGTACTCCTCCTGAATTACAACGCGGTTTCTGATTGCTGACAGCCGGTAAACGAGCCTTCCTCTCCGCCGGCGCTGGCAGCCGACGGTNGCGGTTTCTGATTGCTGACAGCCGGTAAACGAGCCTTCCTCTCCGCCGGCGCTGGCAGCCGACGGTAAAGCAGACCCAGATTTATGGATTTCCTGTCAGGTATTGTATCTCGGATTTGTGAGAAGGCTTCTGATTGGCTCGGAGCGGCGGTGGGTGGGTGTGGGGGGGTTGGGGGCGTCTGTGGGTGTCTGGCACCCTGAGGTGAAGAGCAGCTGCCATCTTTCTGCATCGCGCCAACTCTGCAGTGAAGAACAGAAATCCAGGAGATTCCTGACGAAGGAAACGTGTTCAGAGTGAAAAAAGCTTTTAATCCACGCTGAGAAAAAAAAACAACAAAATAACCCTGCTGTTAAAGGACCATACCACCCATTTTACATGTTTGAGCCTAATAAGTTTTCATACATGTAACATTACTGACAATCATTTCCAAAGCATACTACTGGAACGGTGAATTAAAAATGTTTTTCCTACCTTCCAGACCTCCATTGGTTTCAGTTCATTCTGCTATTAAAATCAACTTGTTGATACTGTAAATGTTCTTGGGATAGGTAATCCTATCCCAATCCAGCATTCCTCCTTAACAGAGAGAGAGAGAGAGAGAGAGAGAGAAGTCGGGTCTTTGTCAATATTTNAGCATTCCTCCTTAACAGAGAGAGAGAGAGAGAGAGAGAGAGAAGTCGGGTCTTTGTCAATATTTCTCCAGGAGTGATGACGCATTAAAAATGGATGTTTGTGCATGTGTGTGTGTGTGTGTGTTCCTGTGTGTGTGTCTTCCTGTGTGTGTGTGTGTTTGTGTGTGTGTTCCTGTGTGTGTGTGTGTGTT
>VXCM01008552.1:9232-31296 GCA_014773175.1 Lucifuga dentata
AAAAAAAAAAAAAAAAAAAAAAAAAAAAAAAAAAAAAAATTCAGAATGTCAATAAATTAGAACCAATAGGAAAAAAAATGATATAACTAAAATAAAAATGAAAAAATATATATACATATACACATATCAATACACACCCACACATGCACATGTACATTATGAAAGCCATATTAACTTTAAATAAAATCATACATACATTTGAGCCAATCCCACGCAATGCTCACTTAAGTTTTTTCTCCCACATCAACATATATGTAAGGGGAAAAGCATCTATAAAGCTTTGGCTTGTTCTCAGGAGTGACATTTTCACCTTTTTAAACTAAAAAAAAAAGAACATTACCCCACAGAAAATCATCACAGCTCATTCTGTCAAAATCTTCAAATCTTACTTTACATAGAGACACCAAATGAGACTTATTTATATGACATGCTCATTTCTGTAAAACCAGTTGCTGCATTCATCCCTTTGTCTTATGCAGGCAAAAGTCTAAAAAAGGACTTTTCAGGTTTTAATCATTAAATATGTCATACAAAATTAAGATTTGTGGAAACCTTCACAAACTCTTGACAAGACAGACTATTAGAATGTGAACGTGCCAGATTTGACAAATGTATAAATCCTGAAATACATAATAATCGAATAGAGGCTGTGTGAATATGTAAAGAGGAAACACATTTTACAACAAATATCTCAGAGACGGAGTGATGTTTCTTGTAAAAGCAGGAAGTCAGCCCACAGACTGGAGTTTCTGACAGGCTGCAGCCCCCCACACAGAGTTTGGCAGCTCTGAAATGTCACAGTATGCAAATGCATCATAATTTCACAGCCTGCTCTTATACCCCTCATCCACTTCAAACATTCCACAGGGTCAGCGGAATAAAAAGGAAATATAAATTGGTTTCCCCTACTGAACAAACATCACGTTAACGTGGGACTCTGCAAACAGTTGGAGTTGTGGCTGAATCTGAACCGTCAGATTTAAATCCTCATCCCCTCAGTGAGCGACAGGTAATGGACCGATGCTCTGCCCTTATTAAATTTGTTTCAAGAGGCTACCTTTGTGGAAATGTGCATAATATGAACGGTGGTAGAGTAAATAATTCAGCAATCAGTGAGTCTGAAAATTAATTTGGCATCCAGCGGGTATGACCTGTTAAACAGAGAGCCAATCAGTCTGCAGAAAGACCATTTCCTAATGTAAATACTGGACACTTGAATGGTGAGTGTGTGAGAGAGAGAGAGAGAGAGCTTGTGTGTCTTAGTTATCCTAAGACAATACTGACACCTAATGGCAATTCATAGAAAGTTCAAACAGAATTTCACCATGAAACTGCAAAAGGCAGGTAATGAGGCACTGTGGGTTCTTTCTTTTTTTTCTCTCTCTTTCCATTATCTATCTGTGTTCACCATTATAGTAAGTAGTCTTTGGAACAATTATTTATAAGCCAGAGTGTCACGGTGCTGAACAAATGCAGGATCTTAATGAGGAAGTGGATTATGTGTTCATACAAGCCGTTCAATAAAAATTTAAGATGGTCAGAATGATCCGGATTTGGAAATCCCATGTTTAGTTATCCAGGATCAGGATCATTTTACTTTTGTGCCGGTTTTTCAAAGTAACATTGGATCACCCTGATCCAGATACCAACTTTTCAAGATTACCAAATCCAGATTAGCAGCTCTGTAAACGGATTACATATCAGAATGTAAAGACAACAGGTAGAACAGCAGCGTGGCTCGCTTTAAGAGTTTTTATTTAAGAGACAGAATAAAACTACAGAAACATCTCCTTCCTTCTTCTATTTCTGTTAAACAGTCATCTGACCACAACCTATAAATAAAAACAATTAGTCACAAATACATTATGGATATTTAAAACACGTGTATGTCTGACAGTTAACAGAATAAAGAAGGTTCAGAGTATAGCTTTGTCACCAGCTTTGTCATTATAATTAATATAGACAACAATATAGTCAGCTGAAGGCTGAGTTAATTTTAGTCTATTTATTAATTTATTGACAATTATGAATGTTTCTGCTGGAATCTGGATATATTTTGCGATTCCATAAGACACAATAAGGGTTTTATACCAGAGTTTTGTCATGTCATGACTCTGTGTGTCTGTTACAAACATCGCTGCGGTTTAAAAGCTAAAAGCTGCCGTGCTTTGCCCATCAGTAAGCGGCGTCGCTTCAGACGATGCTTCCTCAGCTCCTCTTCCTCACGACTTTTCCTCATGTTTTAATTTGGCTAATGGACTAAGACATGAGGAAAAGACACGAGTGACGTGGAAACAAATAAGAGCTTTGGAACACACCGGGTGTGTGTGTGTGCGCGTGAATGTGTGTTCCAAAGAGGCATGGTTTGAATGAAATAGAAGAAATTAAAATGTTATGCTAAGTTTTAAATTCTATTAAAGTTTTTTACTGATAAAAACATGAAAATCTGAGAATATTGCTTAGCGATGGGTTCACGCTTCCAGCTCTTGGAGCAGTGCGACTTTAGAAGCGGTTTTCCGTTCTAAGTGTGACACAATCAGGTCATTCATGTAGCGTTGATCAGACAGTTCATCTTCATAATCTTCATGTAAAGCAGCGACTTTCCAGTCCATCTTTAGGAGTTCCACCTGCAGACGTGTGTCTTCCTCTCTGTGCAGACAGGCCAGGTCATCTGCGTGTTTAAACTTCATCTCTCTCAACTTTGCATCATTTCACTCAGCAGAATGTTGAGTGTGTAACATCTCCACGGTCGGCATCACGCGGCGCCTTCATCTGCAAGATTTTAAACATTAAACATGCATTAATCACAAAAAAATAACATTTGGTGAGAAACATGAATAAGGCAGAATTTGCTTACGTTTTATTGTATTGGTAACTGAAGTTGAATCAACTTGACTGGGGACATGGCAGTTTAGCTTCGTGTACATGTATTTCACCCAGAGGTGCATATCATTGTGTTGTATGGTAGAAGGGGGTTAACCATGTAAGAAAAGGTTTTTGGACTTGTGTTGGTGCGAGTTTTACACAAAATATACAGTTTTACGTCATGGGAAATGGCACCGAACAGTAGGAATGACTAAAACTGCATTTAGATTTCAGGATTTAGGCCTATATAATATTTCTGTTAACACTGAATCGATCAAACTTATCTCTAGAGTACCTTTGACAGGTGCAATTGTAAAACAGTAAAATTGAGTGAAATTGTTACGGAAATTCAATTCATATTTTCAGTAGAAATATATGAATTGAAGAGCCATATCATCTGAACAGTACTAAACATTTACAAAAACTAAGATTGTGCAAGTATGAGTTTCCCCTTGCCGTTGACAAAGAAATTGTAATTGGTGAATGCATGAATGAATTGTATTGTGAATTGGTGAATGAACTGTAATTGTAAATGGTAAGTCACCATTTTCTTTTACAAATAAGATTACATTAAACACCCGAAAACAGGATCAAACTCGTAAGTTATATTGCGGCTTTTATCAGCATAATTAAATCCTGATATATGAAAAAATAGCCCTGAGATCAGGCTTCCTATCTCAGAGCTACTTTTAGCATCAAATGGTGTAACCGGTTACACCATTTGACATTTCAATTTCAAATATAATTTGGCAGCATTAGCGTTGACGTGAGCATCTAGACTTGGTGTGAAGATTTCAAACATAATTTTTTAAATACTAACTTGTACAGTTATTATGAATTTTCAATGGGGTCACACCATTTGACCCCAGGTTTATGCGAACAGATCTTGTATATTATCAATAAAATGGCTGCTTGAATATTGGTTACATTTTTATATTTTTAAACAATTATACATCATTATTTTTGTTTTGTATTAAGCAGTTCTAATATAAATCCCTTGCCAAACTACTTGTAAGGGATTTTGTAAAGAATTTCACCTTTTTATTCAAGCTAAATTCTTTAGTGTTAAGTCTTTTACGGTTACAACACATTGCCATTTCTGGCCTTTAACCAAACTAAATCTCTCAAAATTTATTACAATCAGAAATTTTATACTAGATCCTCAAAAGGAGAAAGTTTGCAAGTTTTTTTCCTCGTGATTTTTTAAGCTTTTTCAAAATAAAACATTGGGACACACAGAAAAGAGTGTCACGTCATTGACAAATTTTACACTTTATATTTTAACTGTGGTGTTCCTTTTAATATTTTCTAGCTCAAAAATTTTGCATTTAAGCTTTCTTTCTTACTTATGTAGGTCAATCAGTCTTTAGTTGACGCTTGCTTGGAAATGCAATGCTCATTTGTTCTAAAGTGATAAATCAATAAACTTAAAGAGGCCACATGGCCACTGATGGTGACCAAGTGTCGCAGTTCTTGGCTCAGGTCCTTGATGTTGGTGGGACCAGAGTGGGGCGCCAGCGGAGCACAGCCTCTGTTCTCAACTTCCTCAGGAACAAAAATTAAAAACAAAAACATGGCATCGTAAATTGCCATGCCATGGCAACACAAGAGGCACATTTTGTTTAATTTTGTCTGCTACTTCTATAATTTCGTGTTACGTATGTACATCCAAGTTGAATTTGAGTGGCCACATCTTCAAACAATACAAATTTGCAGACGGTGGCACCATCGGACACGACTGCCTGCAAATTGGTATGGCTGCTGGCTGGGCTGGGCCCTTCCCTGTGAAGACCCACTCAGTTACTTCTGTGGCCTCTTTGACTGCCACAACTCATACTCTAAGAGGTGGCAGCCGTTTGTACAAACTGTCAGAGGACGCAATGATCTCTGCAATATAAATTCTATAAAGACACACAAGTGTTGCCAAAACAAATATGGTATGTACAATAACGTCCATTTATGTCAAAACAACTTGATTTATTTATCCATCAGGCAGCATGGCCTGATGGGAAATGTGACGCATGACGTTACACCGTTTTATAGAAGTAAATTGATTAATTTATCAGAGTGCGCTATTTTAAAGACATCTTTAAGTGCTTTACCAAAAGCACATAATTCCATCCATCCATCCATTCATCCATTTTCTAAACCCGTTTGTCCTGTTGAGGGTCACGGGGGGGCTGGAGCCTATCCCAGAGGTCATAGGGCGAGAGGCGGGGTACACCTGGACAGATCACCAGTCAGATCACCAGGCTGACATAGAGACAAACGCATTCACGCTCTCATTCACACCTACGGGCAATTTAGAGTTCCCAATTCACCTGACATGCACGTCTTTGGAGGTGGGAGGAAGCCGGAGTACCCGGATGGAACCCACGCGGTCACGGGGAGAACATGCTAACTCCACACAGAAAGGCACCAGGACCTTCTTGCTGTGAGGCAACAGCGCTAACCACTGCGCCACATAATTCCCCTTAAAAAAAAAAAAAAAAAAAAAAAAAAAAAAAATTATAATTCCACTTAAAAAAATATTAAAATAAAACTAACGTCACATCGGAGCTACTTCCACATCCGCTGTAACAACCATGAACTGGAGTGGCACATTCGTTAGCATTTACCGCCGAGGTAGACAAGGTCCCGGGAAGTGGAGGTGCTGCTACATCCCCACCAGTTATTAATGTTGGCAGATAGTTTCTTTTTATTTATTGTAAATAAACTCGTTTTTAAGTTTAACGTAGGGAACACATTTTATTCGGGGTTTGGTAACAGAGAGTGCTGCGTACCTCTGTCCCGCACCACCCGCTGTCACGGTGCTGTTCATTTACAATAAATAAATATAAACTATCTGCCAACATTAATAACGTAATATTAAAGATTGTGAAGCAAATGGAATGCAAAATTAGTCCTGATTGATCTTAGCTTAGCGTTAAACTGTCATTTTTAAAGTCTTAAAAGTCATGAATATATTTTAAAAAACGGCTCAAATCATAAACATGACTTTGCCACACTTATATAGAGACTTTGTTTTCATTTTTAGCATAATTTACATTGATTAAGTCGTAATTTACATTTTTTTTAAACTAAAATCGCCCTTAACATAAGAGACTCACCTTGCTTTTGCTGAGCAGTTTTCAAAATAAGTTAAGTCGTTACCTAGGCAACAGTCAGTCCAGCCTGGTCACACTTTCCAGGGCCCTGGGCTTTTTTTTTTTTTTTTTTTTTTTTTTTTTTTTNACCTTTATTTTTTTTACTTTATTTCTAAACTTTATTGTATTTATTGGGAGCACGGCGGGAGAGGGAGTGAAAATACGGGAGAAATCCGGGCAAAACGGGAGAAGTGTTGACAGGTATGTCACCGTTAGCTTGTTCAGTTCTGAGCAAGAAGCAACTCTGAAGACTGTAAAATTACGTTCTTCTTCCGGCTCACTGAACTGTCAGTCAAGTAACTCGTTAGAACGACTTAGTTATTGCTCGAAGGAGCAATAAACCAACATAATACATAATGCTAGCAAAGCTTTTGATGTGACGATGGCGGATCAAACATAAAGGAGCAGACCACCATTTTTAGAAACACGTAGATTGGCTTGTNTGTGACGATGGCGGATCAAACATAAAGGAGCAGACCACCATTTTTAGAAACACGTAGATTGGCTTGTTTTACTCCTGTGTACTGATTTCAGCAACACTAAAGAATGTTTGTCAAATTTGTCAGTCCTGTGAAATCCAGTGAAACGCTGCTGATTTGGTCGGTTGACAAACAGTCGAGAAATTAAACAGAGGAGTTTGTCCACTTTTATTCCATGTTATTTTCATCTGATTAAGACATGTGGGATTGTTTTAATCCGTAAACTGTGCCCTGNTTTATTCCATGTTATTTTCATCTGATTAAGACATGTGGGATTGTTTTAATCCGTAAACTGTGCCCTGCAGGTTGAGACACAGTTTGTCGACTGATGTGTGTTTTCAAAGCGTAAAGTGTTTTCTAAAGACCACGACACATCACAGCATAAGCTGCTGTAAAGCNTGTGTTTTCAAAGCGTAAAGTGTTTTCTAAAGACCACGACACATCACAGCATAAGCTGCTGTAAAGCCAGACGTTTCTGTTTCTGTGTGGTAAAGTGCTGGATGCTGTTAAAAAGATCAGAATTCAGGCTGATGAGGGAGGCATTAAAGTCTGCTGTCAACATAAAAATATGAAAAAGCCTGCATGGTCAGTTTACAGTTTCTCATGTAAAAATAGTTTCCCTCCTTTAACAAGACGAATCTACTCAGATTAGAAGAAAGGCAGCCACACAAAATCTTTTCTGAATACCAAGATTTAAATGTTTGGTTTTTCAGACGAGGGTTTCTAACACTAAATATTACTGAGCTCACAGAAATGAGTTTTCCTTTTCATCTTCATCAGAACTTGTAATGTTCTCACCAGAGATAGTCTCCTATGACACTGATGGTCTGGTCAGCGTCTGCCGCCCATGTGACCGGCCTCTCACCAGAGATAGTCTCCTATGACACTGATGGTCTGGTCAGCGTCTGCCGCCCATGTGACCGGCCTCTCCGTGACGACCTGGCGGAGGGTGAAGACGTGAGCTCCGGGGTCGGTCAGGTTGATGTAGTACTCAAACACCCCCGTCTGGTCAGCAAAGTTTGAAGACGATTTATTTTCTAAGATGTAATTATAAGATTCTGCTTGTGCTACATAATATTTCCAGACTCCATGTGCTGCACTTACGAACATGAAAATCGTCCTTGTAGACCTTAGGAAAACGAGCTGAGGGAGGCGGGTCCGGGAAGCTCCCTTTCTGCCCTGTCCTGATTGTGTAAACCTCATCTTCAGCCAGACTCAAGGTGAATGAACCATCCAAAAGCTGAAGTCATCAAAAATGTAGAAACACAGATAAAACCTTGATGAAGTGAACATTCCAGAGAAAAGATCCTTGTTCAGACTACTCTGTAAACACAGTCAGTCATTTGGTTTCAAATTGCAGCAGAAAAAGCACAGACTTTTGACTTGTGTTATAGCAATGTCTCACAGATAATATAAATAATACAAAAATATAATTTGCTCAGAGTCTGGAGACAGATGTGGTTCAGTCCATATCCAGACCAGAGTCCAGATTTTGAGGATGACTGGTCTACATAGAAAAAGTGAGAAGATACTATTCTTCAACTACCAGTAATTCAAAGGACTTATGTACCATCTTCAACAATTCCTTCATATGTGTGAACTAAAGAAGGAAAGATGTTATAAAATAAGTGATCATTAAGAGTCACGACCTTTAGCTTAAATAGGTTCTGCTGTTTCATATAATGAGTGAGTCACAAAGCAATGTTCAAATCAGAAGAAAGCGAAACGGACAAAGTCTTCAAACCAGTAAAACCAGAAACCGAACCCTTACCATGAGCCTGCAGCATGTGACACAGTTTCCTGTGTGCCACAAATACCTCCGACATGCATAAACAGCAACATGGATGTTTATCAGGTCATGTTTGTGTCCATCATTGCTGCTAAGTGGTCAGGGCTCTGTTTTTCTATGGCTGATGTGTCAGAGATTTGTGTGCACGTGTGTGTGTGTGTGCATCTGTATCACTCTAACAGTACATGTGATAAAGGACAATATCAATAAATAAAAATAAACGAGCTACAGTAAAATATACTAAAAAAAGAACCCATAAAAACAAGTGAAACTTTTGCTTTCAGTTTTAAAGTTTATGTTCAAAGTCATTCTGATCAGTTGATACACGAGATAAATGAGTTGAACAGAACAATTTTTTTTTTTTTTTTTTTTTTACATAGTGCAGAAATGTGATGTCGGTGATAATGGCTGGATGTAATCATCACTGTCAGTGGGTGCCAAACGTGGCTGCTAGCTTTTGATGTAGCGTAGTGTTAAGGATCTCAATTAGCTACCTGTGATTATCTGAAATGTTTCTACCTGATAGAGTTTCACAATCTGCTTTAAGCCACGCTGCATCATTTAATGATTTAATGCAGGAACGTGTTTCACCAGCTTCATTTCAGTGTCGTCTAATCCAAGGCAGGACAGCTTTTCTCCTCTCAGGTTGTCGGCAACGCGGCCTTCCAAGCATGCATTTAGAGGAACATACCAGTCATTTTGCATGTTTGAGCCTAATATATTCAGTTTTCATACGTTACATTACTGACAATCATTTCCGAAAGGAAAAAACCGTATTTCAGCTTTCCTGATATTTTGCAAAATCTCTTAATCTTTCAAAATCAAATATTCAAGTGATACACCCACCATAAAATTCCATGTTTCTCCTGCTAATAGTTACGCAGCCTTATGAAGTCATGGTCCTTTAAATTTTTCCATAAACACAGGTCTTCTTTTGGGATTATATTCCCCGGTGGAGGCATACATTCACTCCACGCTTTTATTGAGCTTAAACACTAAAATTACATAACTTTTAAAAAAACCTGAATACATGTTTTGTTGGTGATGATGGATTACCTATCCCAAGAATGTTTACAGTATCAACAAGTTGATTTTAATAGCAGAATGAACTGAAACCAATGGAGGTCTGGAAGGTAGGAAAAACATTTTTAATTCACCGTTCCAGTAGTATGCTTTGGGAAATGATTGTATTTTCAATTTTCATACATTACATGTATGAAAATTGAATATACTAGGCTCAAACATGGAAAATGGATGATATGCTCCTTTAATACCTGGTAGGCCTTTTGGATGTTGTCAGAGAAAAAGAGAAAACACGTTTAAATCCTTAAAGCTGCCACACTCTGCTTTAACAACAGTGCAGCTCAAAAGTGCTACGTGCAACTTCTCTGTAAGAATTTTGATGTGTGTGGTGTGTGTGTGTTTGTGGTGATTTTACAGCAGGAAACTTCCTGCATGTGACAGATGCTGCATCTGAGGATTCCAGGTGTGAATAAATGTCATTCAATGCCTGGCTTTAAAAACAGGTTGAACTTCCTTGTGGTAGGAAATTCCAGCCTGGCAGAGAGCAGAGGGAACGCCCGTGACAAGCTAAGAAATATGTAAAGTTATGACAGGAAGAAAACTTCATGTTCAAACACATCATAAGACGGTAGAGTGGGACTCCGCAGCGTATCGACATGAGCCACGCGTACTATCCAGGTACGATCCTCCCTCATACTGCACCTCATGTTTCTTCTTTAACAAATCTCTCTGGATCACTAATCTCAATACATAATAAAATTAAGTACGTTTATAAGTTTTTATGATTATTATGTTCCATTGTTTCTTTGGAACTTCCTGAGTGCAAAATTAAAGACTTGTAGATATGTATAATAAAGACACAGAAAATCTTGGATGAAACTGAATCATGTTATATTTCTAACAGGATATTCCATAAAGATAGAACACTAATTATTGTGATGACAAAAACACACTTAAAACCATTGTAAAATCTCACTGTAGTCAATTCTCTATTTAAAAAAGCTAAAAATCTTAAAGTACTTTTAAGTATTTTGTTTTTTATCTGTGGTAACTCATCAATGGTTAAGATCTTTGACAAAATAAAGAATAAAATTGAACATCACAGCTATGCTAAATGAATTCACTTTTTAGAATAGTCCAAAGCATCTTAAAGGACCATACCGGCCATTTTGCATGTTTGAGCCTAATATATTCAATTTTCATACACGTAACGTTACTGACAATCATTTCCCAAAGCATACTACTGGAACAGTGAATTCAAAATGTTTTTCCTACCTTCCAGACCGCCATTGGTTTCAGTTCATTCTGCTATTAAAATCAACTTGTTGATACTTGAAACGTTCTTGGGATAGGTAATCCATCATCACCAACAAGATGTGTATTCAGGTTTTTTTTAGAAGTTATGTAATTTTAGTGTTTAAGCTCAATAAAAAGCGTGGAGTGAATGTATGCCTCCACCAGGGAATATAGTCCCAAAAGAAGACCTGCGTTTATGGAAAAATTTAAAGGACCGTGACTTCATAAGGCTGTGTAACTATTAGCAGGAGAAACATGGATTTTTAAGGTGGGTGTATCACTTGAATATTTGATTTTGAAAGATTAAGAGATTTTGCAAAACTAGTGCAATGCCCATTTAACGTGCCTGTTCAGACAGGGCCGGATTTTATGGTGTGTGCTGCAGCCTGCTATTAGTGCCCATGGAGCGGAGCATGCTGCTGCACCTGGAGCATATCCTGCAGCCGCGCCTGCAGTGTGTTTGGACCAGGCCTGACATTGTGCTGTATATCGCATCCTGCTTAAGTGGCCATGAAGCAGATCGTATGCTGCCACTGATATGCCCAGAGCATTTCCTGCTGTGCGAGGACTGCTTTTTACCGGCACAGCTCAATTTGACACAACTTCATATGTCCTTGGGCTCTAAGTAAGAAATCTGCTGTATATCAGCTTCATACATCATCTTCATCATCATTATCTTCTGCCAAATTCTAGAGATAACGGTACCACAAACAGACAGAGATTTCTGCCTTTTTACAGAAGGCTATTTAAACTTTTACAACTCTTTTTCCCTTCAGTGTTGAACAACTAACTTTGATCTGTAAGTCCAGATAATATCTACGCTACACTAACATCATAATATGACATTAGCATAGCTTTGTTTGGTGGCTAACAAAGTAGCAGCTAGGGTTGCCACCTTCGTTCTGGCAAAACATGGGAGAGGGGGGCACACCGATATTCTGTCTCCCACTCAGACTATATCTTGATTGCCTTTTACGTTTCAGGAGCGCACTTGTAGACATCATGAAANAAAAAAAAACCCTCACAAAACACTTCCCGAGGTATCACTGACACTGACGTAACGTGACTCTCTGATCAGGCAGCAGAGGCTGAGGGCTGCAGCCAGCTCCTGTCACCTGGAGCTCAAACTCTGCTTGTAAAACAGGTTTGAATGTAGGTGACTAACACCAGCTAATGTTGTTTTGCTAATAATAGCATTATCTCCTGGTAGCTTTGTTAGCTATTGTTAGCTCCAGTACAACATAAAGTTGAGTTTCGATTATAGTCAATCAGAATTATTTTTTACCTGCACAGTGCTATCAAAACAACTTCAACTTCCCAAACAACTTTTGCATGTCCTCACGTCCACTGTCTGGCTGAGACTGTGGCTCTGCTGCACCCACAGCGTATCCGTCCGCCACACCGGGACCATATCCACCTGCCATGCCATCACGCAGACTACTTTTTTACCGGCACACCGGAATCACTCAACCAAACAACTTTACATGCGACACTGCACTTCCTTGGGTACCTAGCATTACGCCTGCCGAATTTCAACTTCATAAGGTGCCGGGTTCTCAAGATATTCGTGCCACAGACAGACAGACAGACTGAATTACTGCAATTATGGTGAGATATCAGGAAAGCTGAAATATGGTTTTATACTTTGGGAAATGATTGTCAGTAACATAACATGTATGAAAACTGAATATAATAGGCTCAAACATGCAAAATGGGTGGTATGGTCCTTTAAGGAACAGAGAAAGTTTACATTAGTAGAACAGATTAAACTATTATTAGCAGATGGAATGAAATCACAAAAGTGCATGTTTGAATGTGGTACGTGCACGTGTATTTAATAATGCTGAATAGCACAATCATCATCATCATCATCATCATCAATGCCATTATTTATTAAGAAAAAAGTTGCTAATGCATCATAAGAAAAAGCAGTTAAAACATAGATAACATGGAAGCCCATTCCCACAGGAAACTTAAAAAACAGATGTAAAATGTTTGACCTTACCAAATAAAGTAGGTCATTATCACAAAACAAAAAGTTTCATTGCTATCTGATCGTTTTGACTCAGTTACAGTTATGATCTTAGATCATCTCTGATTTACTAGATCTGAGTCTAAAAATAGACATTCTGAAATGCTATCTCCACATTAACCATAACATTTAATTTGTTAATTTATTACAGCAGCAGTAATGAGCTTACATACGAAGAGTAATCAAAGCAAATGCAATTTTATTGTCGTTTCATTTGAGGCTCTCTGAAAATTTTGAATTGTGAAATCTCTTTGACCTGTTGGGCATTATATTGCACAATTCCATGCTGGAATGTTTTTCAGCTCTGGAAACGTTTCTAACCAAACAGATGGCTGTGAAAGCAGCCCTTATCTCTCTTATCAGAAAGTAAGCATGGTTGTGTGTGTGTGTGTGTGTGTGTGTGTGTGTCTTCAGATGCACGTAGCATTCTTTCTCACAACCCCACACTGCCTGACAAACGGTGTATTTCTGTCCAACAGGTTATGGAGGTTTCACACATTCTTATGAACGGCGGATTGTTCTAGTTGGGAAGACAGGAGTGGGGAAGAGTGCAGCAGGAAACACCATCTTGGGTACAAAAGCTTTCGAGTCTGAACTTTCTCCATCTTCAAAAACGTCTGAATGCAAGAAAGCAAAGGGAGATGTGGGAGGTCGAAAGGTCGCCGTCATCGANCTTCAAAAACGTCTGAATGCAAGAAAGCAAAGGGAGATGTGGGAGGTCGAAAGGTCGCCGTCATCGACACTCCGGGACTTTTTGACACCAATTTTACCCAACAGGAAGTGTTGAGCAGGATCAAGATGTGCATCTCTCTGTCTGCTCCCGGTCCTCACGCCTTCCTGGTGGTTCTGGCACTGGGCAGGTTCACTCAGGAGGAGAAAGAAACAGTGAGGATGATTCAGCACACGTTTGGTGAAGATGCTGCTAAATACACGATGGTGCTGTTCACACACGGAGACCAGCTGAAGNGCACACGTTTGGTGAAGATGCTGCTAAATACACGATGGTGCTGTTCACACACGGAGACCAGCTGAAGAAACGAACCATCGAGGAGTTTGTTTCACAGAGTCAAGACCTGAAAGGCATCATTCAGAATTGTCATGGGCGATATCATGTCTTCAACAACGAAGTGAGAGACTATGAACAAACCCGTCAGCTCCTGGATAAAATTGACAAGATGACTCTGGGTAATGGCGGAGGGCATTACACCAACGAAATGTTCATGAAAGCAGAGGAGGCCATTGAGAATGAGAAAAGACAACTGCTAAAAGAGTCCGAAGAACAAAGGCAAACAGAGCTGGATGAGCTACGACTCAGATACGTAGGGAGGGCGTACCGCAGAGAGGCCAGGCTCATGAATCAGAGATACGAACAGGATGCCAGACGTCGAGCTGAACTGTCAAACACATTCCTCATTGCTCCTGCGGTCTTAACTATCGCAGCAGCTTGTGGCGCTGCCATCGGAGGTGCGATTGGAATTGTAGGAGGACCAATTGGTGTTGTAGCTGGTATTGGAGCAGGAGCAGCTGTTGGAGCTGCTGTTGGTATTGCTGGTGCAGCATTAGCTGTGGTGGTCTCGCACCACTGCCATGTGCAGTGAGAAGAGTGCAGCATGCTGCTCACAACCTTCAGTTTAATGCAGAAGTGACGCTATAAGTAATAACAAGAAAGTGGCATGAGATACAGAAACACTGGACAAGAAAAGCTGCAACATGTACAGAATGTTCTTCTTTTATATCAGGACATGTTGGAGTGAAAATCAGACTTACCATATATACTGGAGTATAAGTCAACCCCCTGATTTTGACCTGCAAATTTAGATTTTTAAAGAAACCCGTATGTAAGCCGACCCCCCCTGATGTTGTTCCATCAATTTAGCAAATTACGTGTTTTTCTGGGTATTGTCATAGTATTCCTGTGATTTTCTGAAAATAATCCACGTACTGGTAAACATGATACTGTATTTATTTCAGCAGCTGATTACTCTAACTGACCAATCACCAGCAGAGCTTACTGGCTGCTGCAAAATGTGCTGATAAGATGTTTAGTCAGGAAATATCTCATTCTAAGGTATGATTTAAACTATTTTCATGGGTAGTGGTAATGGTAGTATTTTCACTCCTGGAAATTTCCTTCTCTGGGATCAAATCTGAATTTCTCCTGTATAAGCCGACCCCCGATTTACTTTGTGAAGTTGGGTAATAAATACTCAGCTTATACACGAGTATATATGGTATCCTACAACCATTTACCACAAGCTCGGACAAAAGCTAATCAACCTCCATATGTCTGTAGTCAGTTTCATTTGGTTTGGCCGATTGGTCCATTTCACTGGTAATGCAGCATTAATTGGTTACTATGGTTATCTTGCTTATAGATTAAAGGCAGGATTCATTTAAAAAAAAATTACAAAAACTAGACAGCGTCACACTAAAAGCCAATAAAGGTCAGTATGTTAATCAGCTGCTTCATCATGATTTATCCTGATTCATCTGCTGAAGAGAAACTGACACGTTAAATCAGCAAAGAAACAAATTCTGCTGCAGAGCTCCATGTTTTAAAAGACTGACACTAAAATAACAGCTGAACACATGTGAACCTCTGTAGGGTGTGTGTGTGTGTGTGTGTGTGTGTGTGTGTGTGTGTGTGTGTGTGTGTGTGTGTGTGTGGTGTATACTGGAATTGTGCAACAGCCTGGGAGCATTTTGGACCAACACATTTGAGGACTTTCTTAATCTGTTTGACCTTTTAAATCAGGCAAATTTACACTGAGGTTTTTCTTATTATTATTTTTATGTCTCACTGTGTTTGAACCCCATTATAAAGTGTTATTCTCTATTCCAATCTAACCGGCCCCACAGAACATATTATAAGTGACAAAAACAGAAACCAAAAGTTTGGTTTAATTATCCAAAAAACAGATTTTGATAGTGTTAGAAATAAAAACCATCTAAAAAAAAAAAAAAAAAAAANAAAAAAAAAAAAAAAAAAAGTTTTTTGTTTGAAACCATTCATCCTCTTAATCTCTATTTGTATATGTCTTGGTCCAAACTTGAAAAGATTTTGGATATGACATGACATGAATATGCAGGAGTGTGTTTGGTCAGCAACAGTGTTTTAGGTCCGAATGACGCTGAAAAGAATGTATCAGAGCAGAGAAAGCTGGAGCAGAGAAAAGAAGAGGAGGACAGTTTGATGAAGGGGGCCAATCTGCTTAGAGCCCCCAAAATGCTAGGGCCGGGCCTGCATCCAGCCCACATGAAGCTCTCAGCCAGTTCCTGTCAGCCGTGGTCTAATGTCATGCTTATTTAGCTGTTTTAGCACTGGGGGCATATTAACAGTGTGTGTGTGTGTGTGTGTGTGTGTGTGTGTGTGAGTGTGAGGAGACTCAGAACCACGAGAATGTGTAAGATTGTATCAGAACTCACAATTTAAATATAAGGACTGATCAGCTGATTTTTTTTAATCTATCATATGTACTGATCACGAACACGAGACAAATACAGTTTGAAACATCGCCCAGATTTCATACTGATAAAATTTCCCACCAGACTGAAACACGTCTTAATTTTTTTGTGAAGGTGTGTTTTATGAATCACTTCCCAGACGTGTAAATAAGGAAATCCTGACGCTTCAAGGCACTAATGCTAAAAGACACCACTAACAGGTTATGAATGAGATTATGAACAGTTTATGAATGAGGAAACGTTTTGGCGTGACAATATTTGCCCTCATCAACACGTTAAGTCACGTGTTAAGCTTTATGAATCCTGCCCTGAGAACGCTGGTGGAGCTGATCTGAACAGTGTCTGTATTGCACTGAAAGCTGCCAGCCAATCAGAAATGCGTCTAACAATGACAACATGAAGAAGAAAATTTTCAAAAATTAGGATTTATTGTATAATCATTGTTTACAAATAACTAAAATAAGCAGAACAAATAATCTTGTATGTATGCAATATGACTATTTTCTTATATATTATGATGGACTAAATTATGTATGTACAATAAAATAAATAAAATATGCTCAATAAAATATGTGAAAATGTGGATTCAGTAGTCATCTTCTGAAGTTAGTTTTCAAACGTATAGCACTTTGCATAAACACGCTTTATACAGGCTTTACATGTTGCAACCAGTGGCTGTATTAATGGTCATTAAAATGTTAAAGATCAGCTGAAACCATTAATACTCAACCTTTGGGTTTCTGGAAAATTCCTCTGGCTGCTATAAAAAATCCTACAGCATAACATGCTTTCATGTCTTTTAACTCTTCATACATGATGACACACTGGATTCTTAGCTTCTGGAAAAGGCTGCAGACACATCAACCAAGGTTTATTAACCAGCAGTTTATTTCATCGTCTCACTTTGGGACTTACAACCTGGCAACCCAAATATTATTCTTATTGATGGCTTAATTACACATAAGTGAAAGGCAGGAAAAGATAGTTTTCATGAATGAATATGAGGACTTCAGCTCAAACTTTCATTTTTTTAATCTACATCCTAAAAGCCTCATTGCTTTTTTTTTCTTTAATAATAACAGAGGGAGTCAATATTATCATGTAAAAGTATCATGTAAATGTGCAGGGATGGGCAACTGGCGGCCCGCGGGCCAGATATGGCCTGCACCTTTAATCTATCAGGCCCTTGGATGACTTCTAAATTAATAACAATGAAAATTATAAAAAGCATTTTATTTTTGTTTTTTTTTTAAAGCGCTGCGCTTTACCAGCAGAAGCAGTTATTTTCCTGTTATTCCTTGCATATCTCCAAGAGCAAACGTCTCCTCTCTTTTCCTCTCCAACAGAACAAAAGAGAGAGAGAGAGTGAGAGAGAGAGAGAGAGAGAGAGAGAGAGAGAGAGATTGGGTTAGGTCTGGCCGTGTCCCAGAAAACCTCCTTTATTTTTTGTTTTTGTGTTATTTAATCCATGAGAATGAAATCTGATTGGCCCCTGTCCTCATCAAAGTTGCCATCCCTGTGCAAGTGGGTTAACCTGAACACAGAGCGATTCCGTTTTGAGTGAAGACTTCTTGACAATCTGCCTTAGACTCATTTTGAGCTTTGACACAGATGCTTAAAGATGTTTATTTGAAGCTGTAGTTGTAAAACCATGACATTTCTGAACATGAATGATATGGGAATAGTGCCTCTCTCAAGATTCCTGCCAAATTCTAAAGGTTTCTCTGGTCACCAAATTGTTGAAAAGTGAAAAGGTGTTTTTTTTTTTTTTTTTTTTTTTTTTTCTTTTCCTGAGGTAAAATGAAAAGATGATGTCGGTCTTTTTTTCTGTGGATGACCTGCATGAGAAGGTCCAGCTGCTAAATCTGTATCAACGACCTTAAACTCATAAATAGATTTTGTTCTTACCTCGCTGTTCTTTGCCTAACCCTGTGACTGTGTACACTGTCAAATGTATGACTATTAGTGAAAATTGCGATATAAATAAAGATATAAAAAAAGACGATGATGATGATGATGATGATGATGATGATGATGATGATGATGATGCAAGATATGCTTGGTATAAAGACAGATTCAGCGTAAACCTGTGTTGTGACTCAATGTTTTACATGACTCCTCCAAAAATTGCTATATCTCCTTTTTGTAGGAATTAGGAAGCCGAAAAAGACGGATGAATGTCGCATCATCTTGGTTGGGAAGACAGGAGTGGGCAAGAGTGCAGCAGGAAACACCATCTTGGGCAGAGAAGCTTTCGAGTCTGAACTTTCTCCAGCTTCAAAAACGTCTGAATGCAAGAAAGCAAAGGGAGATGTGGGAGGTCGAAAGGTCGCCGTCATCGACACTCCGGGACTTTTTGACACCAATTTTACCCAACAGGAAGTGTTGAGCAGGATCAAGATGTGCATCTCTCTGTCTGCTCCCGGTCCTCACGCCTTCCTGGTGGTTCTGGCACTGGGCAGGTTCACTCAGGAGGAGAAAGAAACAGTGAGGATGATTCAGCACACGTTTGGTGAAGATGCTGCTAAATACACGATGGTGCTGTTCACACACGGAGACCAGCTGAAGGAACAAAGCATCGAGGAGTTTGTTTCAAAGAGCGAGGATCTGACAGAGTTCATTCAGATATGCTGCGGTCAATATCATGTCTTCGTCAACGAGGTGGAAGACCAGTCACAGGCCCTTCAGCTGCTGGATAAAATTGACACGATGATTGCGGAGAACGGCGGTGGACATTACACCACAAAGATGTTCAAGAAAGCAAAAAAAGAAAGTAAGAGAGAGAGACGAAAGATTTTCAAGCAGCAGAAAGCAGAAGAGCAACGAAAGAAAAATGAACTGAAGGCAGAAGTTAAGAGAGAAATGAAAATGAAAGATATTTCACGTAACTCACGCAAATGCCTTCTGCAATAAGAGACAGTGATATGTCTATGGGGGGGGCAACTGAAGGCTGAGTTAATTTTAGTCTGTTCATTAATCTATTGACAATTATGAATGTTTCTGCTGGAATCCGGATATATTTTTGCAAATCCATAAGACATAATAAGGGTTTTATACCAGAGTTTTGTCATGTTCAAGTGTTTTTCTCTATAATCTGACATTACATAACATACATTCACATATACACATGACATTACATAACTTACTTTCTGTATATAAAAGTGTTAGTGAACCTTGTAAGATGCACTTTGACACTACTGTAGATTGTGTGCATATTGTTATGAGTATGTTTATAACATTCATGAACTCATGACATCAAGAAAATTGTTTTACTTGGATAATGTCAAGTGCCCTCAGTTATTTCTCTTTATGTAATTTTAAAGGACCATACCACCCATTTTGCATGTTTGAGCCTAATATATTCAATTTTCTTACAGGTAACATTACTGACAATCATTTTCCAAAGCATACTACTGGAACAGTGAATTAAAAATGTTTTTCCTACCTTCCAGACCTCCATTGGTTTCAGTTCATTCTGCTATTAAAATCAACTTGTTGATACTGTAAACGTTCTTGGGATAGGTAATCCATCATCACCAACAAGACGTGTATTCAGGTTTTTTTAGAAGTTATGTAATTTTAGCGTTTAAGCTCAATAAAAAGCGTGGAGTGAATGTATGCCTCCACCGGGGAATATAGTCCCAAAAGAAGACCTGCGTTTATGGAAAAATTTAAAGGACCATGACTTCATAAGGCTGTGTAACTATTAGCAGGAGAAACATGGATTTTTAAGGTGGGTGTATCACTTGAATATTTGATTTTGAACGATTAAGAGATTTTGCAAAATATCAGGAAAGCTGAAATATGGTTTTATCCTTTGAGAAATGATTATCAGTAATGTAACATGTATGAAAATTGAATATATTAGGTTCAAACATTCAAAACGGGTAGTATGGCCCTTTAAGACTTGGGTATGCAGAAATATTGTCTTCCTGGGGTCACCTGACCTTTATCAAAATGTAGACATTTAAGGATGTTGTTTCATGCTGAAGAGTGTGTGGCTACATATTTTTTCATTTAATATGTTAAATTGAGAACAGTTCAATGGAATATTTTAGTGTATATATTGTATATACTGTATGTACATATATATATGTGTGTGTGTGTGTCTCCTGTCAGTCATGTGTTAGCCATGTGATAGACAGGCAACTTGTCCAGTGCATAAAAGATAGTAAGATAGTTTCAAGCCCCCCTAAGACCCAAAATAGGATAAGGTATAGAGGATGGATGGATGGACTGAGATGGAATTCACTGTAAATGATCTTTACAGTAAGCTGTGGGTGGGTNGGGAGGGGGATCGGACAGTAATTAAATAGGGGATACAAAGTTAAATAGCTCATGATCTGGAAATAAAGAATTTACAGTGTGTCATGGTTAATTTGGGTAGCTCATAATTCTGAAAATAATGATCCTCATTAGCAAGTAAAAACAGGATATAATGACCATTAACAGTGACTGCTGGTAATTTATGAGCAAACTAACTGTGTGCCTGTTTTTATAACCAAAGATTCAGGGGAAGAAAAGCCAATTTTTAACATCACAAACAGAATACTTTTCAAACAGGGAGATCTCAAACTGAAACGCCACAGAAAGGTGCTGTCTGATGTTGCTCAGAGTGGAAACAGGAATTTCTGTTTTGATGGACAACACTGACACCCTGTGGCTATTTTCAATATTGCATGCCTTTTCAAGGAGCTTTACAGTGAATGCAATAGAAAGATGAACTTTTAACAACCTGAACTCCAAATCCTCTTATTCCTTCTTTAGCAACATCATAAAGAATCACGCTGTCTGATAATATACTATATGTTCTGTATTTATTTGTTCCAATACTTATTCAAAGAAATATTCAAAACCAAGTTACCATGTTTATGAAGCTGCAGCCTTCAAATGTTTGGCGCATCATAGCAGACACATTTCCTCCAAAGTAGATATTTGTTATTTGTTATCTTTGAAAGGTTTGGGGTCCAAGTATAATTTAGAACACGATTCTGAGTTTGAAAAGGTTTGTCTGTGTAACAGGAGCCTAGTGATGATCTGACAGGACCTGCAGGTTAAAGCAGTTTAGCTGAAAATCTTGAAAATGACAACACAAACACTCAGGTTACATTCGGAGCAGGATATAAAGAGTTTAAAGAGTGTTTGCTTGAAACCAGGAAATGCAAAATGTTTGGGAAACTTATAGGAAAAAATTTTCACTTTTTATAACACTTCAAGGTGAAACTGTCAAATACTATAGTGGACTTTGAAACCTGCCAGTGTTTAAATTGACAATTGCCTAATTTTCTATATATATTTAAGACTCATCAGTAATGGTTCTGCAAAGTGAACAGAATGTCTCCTTTTGAAACTTTCAGTTGAGATACAGTATGATTAATAAAACTACAAGTACGTGAACATCCCTATACAGATATGGAAAACTAAATACAGACAGACTATATGAGAGATCTGAGAAACTTTACAGCACATTTAATTTACTTTTATTCTTGTTTAAATATCCTCTTTTAAATATTTATGTTAAAAATAATTTATCAGTTGAAGGTTTGGCCAAAGGTTATTTTGAATGAATTTTGACTTGTACTATATAAAGTTTACAGATGATGATGTAACTTTCATGTAACCCAAAAGTCCTTCATTTTAGTTCAATATATGGCTTTATTTAAATTAAAAATAAAAATTTTTGAAATTTTAAATAAAAATTTTTTGAAATATAGTTTATATTTTTAAAGGACCGTACCATCCATTTTGCATGTTTGAGCCTAATATACTTAGTTTTCATATATGTTACGTTACTGACAATCATTTCCCAAAGGATAAAACTGTATTTCAGCTTTCCTGATATTTTACAAAATGTCTTAATCTTTCAAAATCAAATATTCAAGTGATACACCCACCTTAAAAATCCATGTTTCTCCTGCTAATAGTTACACAGCCTTATGAAGTCACGGTCCTTTAAATTTTTCCATAAA
>VXCM01008552.1:31543-45296 GCA_014773175.1 Lucifuga dentata
TTTTTTTTTTTTTTACTCTAAAGATTATTAGTTAGGCAATGTTCTTGATAGCAAATATTTAATGTGATTGGAAATACTGGATTAGCCTCCCTGTAATTGTTTTATTTTATTTTATTATTAAAAATCTGCAGCGGTTTTCTGACCACGTGACTGCTCGGCGGCGCAGTCACGTGACAGCAGGCGGCACCGCTTCCCTGTGGCTGCAGAGAGTTTGTGAGGATGTCTTCATTTCTTCCCGTGTTTCTGTGTTTGTCCGTGGGTTTGTGTCACAGTTATGTCCTGGACGACAAAGTGGGTTTGGGGAGAGTTTTTGACGGTATTGGCGGTTTGAGCGGCGGAGGGGTGAGTGACCTTTCACCTCTACTTCCGGCTTCGCTGCCTGCACGTTTCTGTCGTTTCCTATTTTTCTATTTCATGTTTTTCAGGCGACGTCTCGTTTACTGGTGAATTACGCGGAGCCATACCGCAGCCAGATACTAGACTACCTGTTCCAGGTGAGTTATTCACACGCTTACGTCACAGCCGTTCATCAAACTCAGTTAACGTTCGTTTTTTGTCTGTTTTTCCAGCCAAACTTTGGAGCCTCTTTACACATCCTGAAGGTGGAAATTGGAGGAGACGCTCAAACCACCGGTAAATCCGAAATCTTCCGGTTAAACAAGCTGCGTGTGTGAGTGCGTGCACGCGTTTGATGAGTGAAGGTGATGCCGTTTTACGTGCGTGTGGTTTTGTTTTTGCTCTGTAGCAGGGATGAACATTGTGTAAGATGGCCAAAGGTTTGTATCAGAATATTTTGAACCAAATATCAGTTCATGTTCGTTTTTTTTTTCTTTTTTTTTTTTACATGTTTAAGTTTTGATGCTGAACTTAAAACGTCTGAACTCCGTGTTTGTTCAGTTTAACCAGTTAACCTATTTCCCAACAATTAAAAAAGCAGCATAAATTAGCTGTTATGATGGCAAAGGAGAAAATCTGACAGAGTGACAGCATCACACACACACACACACGCACTGCTGAGCTCTGCAGTGCTCCTGTTACAAAACTTGACCCTCTCACCTTTTTTTACATGCTGGATCTTGATGTTTCCAGATGGGACGGAGCCGTCGCACATGCATTACGAGAACGATGAGAATTTCTTCCGAGGCTACGAGTGGTGGCTCATGAAAGAGGCGAAGAAGAGAAATCCAAACGTCACGCTCGTCGGTGAGAACGCAGACTGTCCTTCTTTATCGTCGTCTGTGCGGTAGGATCAGGGGACCATCAGGACTTCCTGTCACAGCCTGAGAGCAGCGCGGTTGTCTTCTCATACGTCCATGTGTTTCATGTCCATCCCTTATAACGTTTCAGAACATTGGACAGAAAACAACTCATTTGTCCTGTAGATTGACCAACAGTAAGGTTCAAAATCAACAGGCATTATGGGAAATTAGATTTTGAGAAAGAGCAAAACTAATACCATTGACACAAGAAACAAGTTTCATAACAAAATAATAATAATAATAATAATAACTTTATATAGCACCTTTCACAACAGAGTACAAGGTGCTTCACAGCATAGCCGAGTTTAACACACAATGAAATGACAGCTTAAAACAANAACAGAGTACAAGGTGCTTCACAGCATAGCCGAGTTTAACACACAATGAAATGACAGCTTAAAACAATTTAAAATCACACCATAAAATAATTAAAAAAAGTAGTTAAGAGAGAAAATAAATGTTTAAACCAGTAATAAAGTAAGATAAACAGATAATCACCATGGCCATAGATAGACGTAAGTCTTCAGACAGGTCTTAAAATGAAGATGCAGACCCAGTCTGAGGTCCTCCAGCAGGGAATTCCATCGTTTGAACCACCAGAGGGTTCCTGCCAGAGGATCTCAGTGATCAGGCTTGTAGAAAGTTCAAAGATCTGATTATGTCTGGCTTTAAAAACAAGCGATAAGGTCTTAAAATCAATCCTGACACTGACAGGCAGCAAGAAGAGGGGTCTGTGGTCACTTCTCCTGGACTGTTAAAACCTGAGCAGTAGCGTCTGAATCAGCTGAAGCCATGAATGTTTCTTCTGCTGATACCAGAATAAAGTGCATTACAGTAATGGAGCCTGGAGGAAATGAAGACGTAGTTAACCTTTTCTGACCTTTTTGAAGGTCAGAAAAGTCTTAATCTTGGTGATCTGCCTTAGTTTGAAGAAACACGACTGCATCACCGAGCATCAAAAGAGAGATTTGAATCAAAAATGACTCCAAGATTTTAGGCTTCTTCTTTAATATTTGTACAGTAGTTAATGAGTCCATACTAGTCAGGAAATAAGGAGTAATTATGGTGATCTCAGCCTTAGAATTATTGAGCTGAAGAAAGGTTTTGGACATCCAACAAAGGAGTAATTATGGTGATCTCAGCCTTAGAATTATTGAGCTGAAGAAAGGTTTTGGACATCCAACACTAATAATCTCCACTATGATCCCAGTAAAATAACATCGCACATTATTATTTTGATACCGATATGTTGATAACGCCTCATTTCCAGCATGTTACATGTTTGTTGCTCACAGCACTCTCCATAAATATTGGCACCCTTGGTAAATAAAAGCAAACTGGGCTGTGGAAAAAAAAGTCTTTAATCTTCTTGATCTTTCATTCAAATATTAACAAAAATATAAGCTTTAATTGAAGTAACATAAGGAAAAGGAAAAATAAAATTCTTATTATGAAATAAAAATTTTGTCAGTGGTTCTGAAGTGTGTGTATATTGACTCCATGCACAGTGAGGTTGATGATGATGATGATGATGATGAAAGTCTAAAAAACTACGATCAGACGTCACCAGACCCACTGAGACAAATATTTGTTTCATAATAAGAATTATTATTTATTATTATTATTATTATTTACTTTTCTTATCACTTATTTTACTTTAATTACAGGTTATATTTTGTTAATATTTTGAATGAAAGATCAAGAGGATAAACAACATATATACAGTGTGTGTGTGTATATATATATTTTTTTATAGCCCTTTTTTTTAAAATTTACCAAGGCTGCCACTCATAGCTGAATGTGTGGGTGTGTTTCTCCGTGCAGGTTTGCCGTGGGCGTTTCCTGGGTGGGTAGGTCATGGGAAGAGCTGGCCCTATGACTTCCCTGACATCACGGCGGCGTATGTGGTGAACTGGATCCTCGGTGCCAAACAGTACCATGATCTTGACATTCAGTATGTTGGGGTGTGTATTTGTCTGTTTTGAATTTCATCCCTGTTCCTGTACCTCATCATATTTATTGGTGTTGTAGTAGAGCATCTTAAAGGACCATACCACCCATTTTGCATGTTTGAGCCTAATATATTCAGTTTTCATCCATGTTACATTACTGACAATCATTTCCCAAAGGATAAAACTGTATTTCAGCTTTCCTGATGTTTTGCAAAATCTCTTAATCTTTCAAAATCAAATATTCAAGTGATACACCCACCTTAAAAATCCATGTTTCTCCTGCTAATAGTTACGCAGCCTTATGAAGTCACGGTCCTTTAAATTTTTCCATAAACGCAGGTCTTCTTTTGGGACTATATTCCCCGGTGGAGGCATACATTCACTCCACGCTTTTTATTGAGCTTAAACACTAAAATTACATAACTTCTAAAAAAACCTGAATACACGTCTTGTTGGTGATGATGGATTACCTATCCCAAGAACGTTTACAGTATCAACAAGTTGATTTTAATAGCAGAATGAACTGAAACCAATGGAGGTCTGGAAGGTAGGAAAAACATTTTTAATTCACCGTTCCAGTAGTATGCTTTGGGAAATGATTGTCAGTAACGTTACATGTTTGAAAATTGAATATATTAGGCTCAAACATACAAAATGGGTGGTATGGTCCTTTAATATAGATTTGCCCACAGCTGTGGACAAGTTTATACAGTTTTACTGTTAAGTTAAATAATTTTTAATGCAATCAAAACTACATACAAAAACACTTATTATTTCACTGTAGATGATGGAAAAAGTCAGTTTTTAAGCCTGTATCAGTATTTATCTATTTGTCACAAAAGAATATAATTTGATACGCTAATCTCAATAGTTAGGCTAACATACAATCAAGTTAACTTGATATAAATGAGTTATTTAAATGATCTTGAATACAACTTGATGTTTGTGTTTGTATTTATGTTTATTTATTTAAAGTGGGACAATGCACATTAATCAACAATCAAGATGTAAATACAGTATATAACCAAGATTTACTGATGCTAAATTTGCTGCGTTAAACCAATATCAGATGGTTTAGTCGTACCCAACTGACAATCGTGTGATGTCATCATTTTTAACTCCATGTCATACGAACTTGTTGCGTTAAAATATAAAAGTCATTTCCGCTCGTTGTAACGTCTTAGTTAATTGCAGAGACATTTTAATGTGTAATGATGGCTGTTACTGTGTGTCTGTAACCACTAACCATGTGTCTGGCATATGTTTCACCCGTTCAGATTTGGAACGAGCGAAGCTTTGACAGCAAGTACATCAAGGTAATCTCAACCTCTTACTGTCAGTGATATGACTGAAAAGGTTATGGATGAATTTACTTGTGAAGTGCAGGAAAAAACAGCCACCAACATTTAGCTCTTGCCGGAGGGAAGTCGTCACTGATCAGAGCAGTTCAGGAGCAGCTGGAATTCCGAACGTTTCTAGCTGCTCCTCTGAGAGTGTATCCTTTGTTGCCAAGGTGCTGCGGGACACGCTGGATAAAGTCGGTCTAACTGATGTTGGCATCATCGCAGCGGATGGTGACTGGAGCATCGCCAAGTCTATGCTCGTTGACCCATACCTTAATGATTCTGTTCAGGTGATTGGGTAAGTAAAGTCAGCACTCAGATGTGGCATAAAACATCTTTAAATCTTTACAACTGCATGATCAGTGATTTGACCCAGCATCATTACAGTCACAGTACACTGGCGTGCGTTCCACCGCGTGCTTTGAGTTCACAAAAGGTCATTTTTGTGGCTGAGAGGTGATTTAGAGAACGGGAAATATTTGCTGGTTTCGTATTAGCTTTTTTTTTTTTTTTTTATTANAAAAAAAAAAAAAAACACATTTGTAAAACACATTTGTGAAATACAATACATGTTTTCATTTGTATTTCATTTCCAGACGCATTTAATGTGTCATAATTAAGTGAAAAAAACACATGGTATAGTGCAAACTTTTTTTTTTTTTTTTTTTNTTTTTTTTTTTTTTTTTTTGATGAATGATTGAATTAATTGTTTTTCATTGTGACATGAATTTTTCATGTCACATTACAATCAAATCACAGAACAGTGAAAAGAAAAGATCAGGGGTTTTTCATTTCACTGTTGTCCAGCAGGGGGCAGCATAGATGTGNCAGTGAAAAGAAAAGATCAGGGGTTTTTCATTTCACTGTTGTCCAGCAGGGGGCAGCATAGATGTGACAGTACTAAATGCAAAGCCCTCTCATTTATTTTTTTTTGAAGCAGCTGTGTTATTAGTGTCAGAATGAAAAAGAAAACATTGTCCAATCACGGCGTGGGGGCGGAGTCTAAGGCGTGGTTTGTTCTGAACACCATTTTTCTTAGTATTGGCACATCTATGCTGCCCCCTGCTGGACAACAGTGAAATGAAAAACCCCTGATCTTTTCTTTTCACCGTGCTGTGATTTGATTTTAATGTAGCATGAAAAATTTATGTCACAATGAAAAACAATTAATTCAATCATTCAAATAAAAAAAAAATAAAGAGTTTGCAGTATACCATAATGTTTATAACTTAATTATGACACAGTAAATGTGTGTGTGGAAGCGAAATACAAATGAAAACATGTATTGTATTTCACAAATGTGTACTATATTTCACTCTATTTTTTTATTTTGTGTCCCTTCTAATCTTCTGTAATTCTTTCCTTCTGATACCATGCTGGAAAAGTAGCTGAATGTTTGTGGCTGTTTTTCTGATGCACTTGTAAAGTCTGACATGATAGTTTAATGATAAACTAACATGATAAGCTGCTGTGGTATGTGGCGTGGAAGTTCCTTGCTGAAAGTAAATGTGGTAGAAGTGAGCTGAAGATGAGTGATAATTTCAGATGAGTTCACAGAGGTGTGAAAGTCACATGTCATCACACTCTTCAACAATATAGTGATGAAGCAGCATGTGACTGTAATAAATTTTCCTCTGACAGTTTATGAGCTTATTTTTTATTCACCTTCATCACCTCGACTTTAGCCTGGTGGCTGCTATAGCATCCAACCTGGAAGGTGCTCGCTGAGTGCTGAATGCCATTTTGTTGTTGAAATGAACAAAGATCATCTCTCTCTCCAAATCAAATCATTTTGTTTTTCTAGTCACTTAAAAAAACCGTATGACTTAATTTTTCCACTGCATAAGTCATTTCATCTTTCCTGTTTTTTAATTCAAAATGATTTTTCATTGTTTCTAACATTTGTTTTGTAACTTCTATGGGCTCATTTCTCTGCCAAAAGTTTTTTGAGGTTGTAAAGAAAGTTTGAGTTGTAAAGAAAATTTATATGTGCAAAATAAATGTATGTATATATGCAAAAAAAAAAAAAAAAAAAATCTGTAAAAAAGTTTTGCAAATATGTAGAAAAGATTTGTGTTTGTAGAAATGTTTTGTGTATCTGTAGAAAAGATTTTCACTCGTAAAATCGGTCTGCAAATGCGTGGAGAAGAATTTTGCTAAGAACTCAAAATTCCTACGGTTTGTGTATGCCACTAAAGTTACAAACTCAAAATACAAGTGTGCGGAGTTTTGGCAGAACCTTTACACCTGAACCAAATGGGCCAATGAGAAGGCAATCTTGGATTATCCAATCAGGAAATGATGTCTAACTGTCCAATCAGAGGGCTCATTTTCTGCTGAAAGTTCTCCGTGCCTTCAGAGCTTGGAAGAAACAGGGAAGTTCACTGCCGAAATGAACAATAGATAGATAAACGGTTTTAAACGGTAAACGGCTCAGGCGTAAAGGTTCTGCCAAAACTCCACACTTGGAGTTTGTGTTTGTAACTTTAGTGTCACACACAAACTGTAGGAATTTTGAGCGCTTATAGCAAAAATCTTCTCCACGCATTTGCAGACCGATTTTACGAGTACAAATCTTTTCTACAGATACACAAAACATTTCTACAAACACAGATCTTTTCTACAGATTTGCAAAACTTTTTCACAGGTTCAGATCTCCTCTATACAAATTTATTTTGCACTTACAAATATTCTTTACAACCTCAAAAAACTTTTGGCAGAGAATTGAGCCCATCCTTCCATCCTCATACAGATGTGCATGCTGCTGTGTATCATGCATGTTCATGGAAAGCTGTTTCCCACTAAAGCATGACATCATCACTATTACACACACGCCAACTCTGAGGTGTGAATCTGCACAGTTTATTGCTGCTGTCATGTAAATAACATTTAATTTAATAAGTCTTCATTTGATCACTTAGTTCAGTGATTCCCAGAGTGAGGGCTGCAGCCCCCTGGTGGGCCGTGAAGGAACTGCAAGTGGGCCGCGAGAGGTCATTTACAACAAATAAAAGTTTTTAATTTTGTAATTCAATTTGAAATTACTATAATAAATATTTATTTATATTTATTATAGTAAAATATATATATATATATATAGATAGATAGATAGATAGATATTATTTATTAATTAATATTTATTTTGGTGCACCCCTTCTGATGGTGTCACCCAGTGTGGTCCGCACCCCACACCCCTCTTTGTAATGCCTGTGCTGGAACTTATATCTTGTCATAGGCGGAGAATCATAATTACCAGAATACTTAATCTGTGTCCAGGAGAAAGTTAAAATGGAGTGGTAGCTAAAAAGTTTGGGTGGGCCACAGAAGATTTTTAAATTTCAACTTGGGCCACGGCATCCTCAAGTTTGGGAATCGCTGCATTATATAACGAGAACATACATTGGTTTCATCTTTTAAAATGCACGTTTTAGGTTTTCATTTCCAAAAGGATCATTTTTGCAGATGCAGAGTTACATGACGGTAGCGAACACTGTAAAATCATGATGGTATGAGATGTGACTTCCTGTCTCTCTGTGACTGGGTTCACCAGCTGCTGCGCTACACGCTGGATAAAAGCGGCCTGGAGGGAGTCAGGATCATAGCCAGTGACAACCTGTGGGAGCCCATTACCTCATGTCTGCTGCTCGACCCCGAGCTCAGCAGGGCGGTAGACGTGATAGGGTAGGAGCCCTCTGTGTGCACCACAGCCACGCTTGCATGCAGCATCATCGTAACATCGCCCGGTTGTTGTGCGTGTCTCACCAAGAGCTTTTAAAGTTTAATCTCTACCATCAACATTTCATTTACACTAACACTTTCAACATGCATGATGTACAGCGCTGACTAAAGTATTGAACCAGTTTGTGTAAACTTTATCAAAGTACCACTCCAAACACAACAAAATTATTTTATTGGTGTTTTACAAGTATTTGAGTATTTGTTCAGAATATTTAACTATTCTTTAGATTTAAATTTAGATTTCAGAGTAGGTAATATGACTATAATATACAAGTCAGTGAAAACCATTTGACCTCTGACCCTACCTCAAAGAAGATGATTTAACTTCCTGTTTGATCTCTACTAATAATAACTTAATCTAACATACTAAAAAATACATATTGTGTTTGGAGTTGTTATTTTAACTCTGAAAAGTTTACACTAAAATATAGGGAGTACTTTTGGCCAGCGGTGTAAGAGCTTTTCGTGTGTGTGTGTGTCTGTCATGTACAGTCACCTTCATGTATTTTCCTGTTTGATGCTGGTTGTGAAGTTTCTAGAGATTGTTGGGTTCTGATTGGATGCCACATGGCATGTGTGCCATACGATGGTGTTTGTGTGTCTGTGATAGACTTTATATGAAGCCAGCTAGTTGCTGCTTGCGGTTCCATTTCCTTGATTTTGGGAGTTTATCAGCCTGTTATGACTGTTGGATTGTTGTTGGATTGGTCCCTAATAGTGAGCACAGACCTGCATTACAAAAACATTAAAAAAAAAATAAAAATCACAATCTTGTAATTTAAATTGTTTTTTTATCATTTGTGGCCTTCCAGGGCTCACTATCCTGGCACCACCACCGTGACAGAAGCCCTGAAGACCCAGAAGAAGCTGTGGTCATCAGAGGATTACAGCACCTTCAATAACGAGGTGGGAGGAGGCTGCTGGGCTCGCATCCTCAACCAGAACTACGTCAACGGACTCATGACTGCGTGAGTGGGCTTTGATTTCTTTGCATTCAGAGGGTGAGGTAGATAAGGTAGGTGCCTGATGCAAAGAAGATCTCAAGGGCTGAGATATTTCTGCACATCAGCTGCATCATTTGAGCTCAGAGAATGTAAAAACAAGTTCCAGACGTACCTGAGACTCTGCGATATGGCATTTCCATCACGCCAAACCACTTGCGTACTGGTTTGCAAACCTAATTTGGAACTGTTCCAAACATTTTGACCAAAAGTAAATTGGTTCGGAATCCAAAAATTAGTTCCTGTTTGGAACCACAAAATAGCAGGACCTGAAGTGGAAACTGTGCCGACGTCAGAGTGTATTATTCTACCTCTTCAAAAGTGAAAAACAATAGAGAAGGCAAAGTGTGTGTGCTTGTCTCCATTGTAGCCTCGCTTGGATTGAAGTAAATACTTTTGATAAGATAAGAAATGCTTGTTTTCACTCATCTACTTCTGCTGTTACTATAAAAAAAAATCATGAAACTTGTCTGTTACTTACATTGGTGAAGCATTGGTTCCATATGAAATATGGAATGGTAGGAATGTGAGCTGTAACCGTGGTTCCACAATGAAATCAAGAACCAGAACTTTTTTGGTGGAAAAGCACAATGAGTTCTACAAGATGGACAAGACAAGCATACAGTGATTACAGTGGATAAAATGTGAATACACCCCCTTTAACAATTTCAACATTTTTTTTAACTCAAAGCCTAGAATTAAAATGTGACAAATCCATATTTTTCCCACTAATCTGCACAGAAAACTTAACTGTTTAAAAATGAAAAAATAGTTCTGAAAAGTTTCTTGCATTAATTAAAAATAAACAACATCAGTATCTAGGTTTGATANAAAAAATAGTTCTGAAAAGTTTCTTGCATTAATTAAAAATAAACAACATCAGTATCTAGGTTTGATAAGTTTCCTCCCCTTTAAATATAGCGTCACTTAAAGTATCTCAGGAACAACCTCCTGCCTTCAAATCACCTTCTACNCCCCTTTAAATATAGCGTCACTTAAAGTATCTCAGGAACAACCTCCTGCCTTCAAATCACCTTCTACAGCACAAGATAACTGAACTGTCCAACATGTTTGGACAGCAGTTAACCTGAGAACTGAAATAAAAGCAGCTGATTGGTCCATCAGGCTGTAAGTGAAGTTAAACACAAAGACAGCAGCACAGGTTCAAAGACCTTCCAAAACAAGTCCGTCACAAAGTTGTGGAAGGACCCTCATCAGGTGATAGAAACAGATTTCCAAGGCTCTGAATCTACCTGGGAGCTCCATTAAGTCCATCTTAGTGATGGACTTAATGGAGGGTCCTTCCACAACTGAAACTGAATGAAATCAGGATGTCCATCAAAGCTACAAGACAGAAGACAACAGGTCAGAGAGACACCCGGGAATCCAACCGGCAACCTGGAAAGTCCTGGAAAGACCTGCAGGGTTTTATGTCCAGAGGACAAGATGTGCATCAAACAACAATATCAAACATGTTGCAGCATCTGATGGAAGAAGAAAGAACTTTCTCAAAAAGGTCCTGGAGTCCCGTATTTTTTGGCAAACCTCAGTCGGGGCTTCAGGTGTAACTCTAAAAGTGCTCTGGCTGAATGCAGTCAGACTTGTGTTTACTCTGGGTGGAACAAATTGAGGTAAAAATTTCAGTTTTGCATGTTGAAAACGTTTGAACTTGGAAAGATTTGTGCTTTTCCTGAAGTGTAAACCTTTATTATGCAGAGAACCTGAAGGAACAGAAACAACTGCAGCTCCAGATAAATTTTAAGTTAAATCAGTCACAGTCTGAACCCNCACACACACACACACAGGCATCTAGAAAAGCCTCTGAGCAAAGATATGAATAAATAAAATGCACAGGATTTGGATGAATTTCAAAACAACTATTATCTATGTTTTCAATCTCCAAAACTGGAATTTTATTAAGAGGATGACTGTGAAAATATTACTGTGCTGTAGTGTGGACAGAAAAAAAAAAGCTTTTCAGCAACTATTTGTCCTTTTATAGACAGAAGACGAGACTTAATTGTAGGAAAAGAGTCTGGGGATTCACTGCGAGACATTAGGAAAAGACAAAAACCAATATATTTAGGAGGTAAAAATCAGAAACCAGAGAGAAAGTAGGAGCTTAACGTTGGATAAAGTTCAGCCTGACCTGTTTGAGGATTGTAATTCTTCTTCCAGCACCATCTCCTGGAACCTGGTAGCCAGCTATTACAAGGAGCTGCCTTTTGGCCGCGATGGCTTGATGACGGCTGAGGAGCCCTGGAGCGGAAACTACGTGGTCAACTCCCCCATCTGGATCACAGGTTGGATAAACTCCTGCATTTAGAGAGGAACATTATGCTGTTGTCAGACCTGTACACTTTGTCAGCTGCTCAGAAGAGTTTTGGAAGAATTGGCAGTGTTGTCCACAGGTTTGAGTATGTGTGTGTTGAATTGTTGAACGATTGAATTTGCAAATTAATGACACTTTAAGTCAGAATCCCATGACAGAAAGCCCGGTTTTCTAAAATACAGTCATTATATTGAGATGCTGTTGATGCCATTGTTTGGATAAACTTATATAGAATAAACCATTGGCTACTCTATATCAGTCATCCTCAAAATCTGGACTCTGGTCCGGATCCGAACCACAACTGTCTCTGGTCTCTGAGCAAATTATACTTTTCATTTGTATTATTTGTATTATCTGCAAGACATCGCTGCAACGCAACAAGTCAAAAGTCACCGCGTTCGCCGCCGCAAAGCGAAACGGAATGTCCGACTGAGAGTTGCCAGCGCAGCTCGTTTCGTAAAATGAAACCACAGTTATCAGGTTAGATTTTCAAAGTTGTGCTGAAAAAAAATGACACCAAATAATATGATTTTTTTTTTTTTTTTTTAAAAAGTTGGTTTACGAAGGCAACATGTCAAGTTTGGGGAAAAACGACCAGAGACTTACCTGTTTTATTTAGCTAATATTTGTATATAGTTAACATCTGTTTCAAATTTATTTTTACATTACATTTTTACATTTGGCATTTATTTTTATGAGTTCAAAATAGTTCAGTAAGTATTTTAGTGTTTTCTGCAATAAAAACAATGTTATTTTTTAAAAGCGATTTTCATTTTTTTGTGTGTTTTTACGTCCTCTGTCTTGACACAGTATCACTAAATGACTAAAGAATGGTCAATTCATACAGAGGAGCTTGTGTTGAAAAAAATTATACCAAATATTGGTATAGTAAACATTTTTTACATGATGTTCAGAGGCAAAATGACACAAGCAAAACGGCCAAAATAAGCCTAGGACCCCCTTAATAAAGGGACCTTTGTCTTATTGAAAATTTTCTTTGTACCTTTAAGATTTGTCTTTGAATATCCCTGTTCTGTATGTTATCACCAAACTAAAGTATAAAGTGCTGTGTAGAAAAGTAGAGTGGAAATTAGATTCCATAAAGATTAACTACACGTTGACAAAAGACAGAATTGTTACAGCCCAGCATTAGATATAGTAATGGACGGATTAGTAACCAGTTACCAAACCATGATGTGATAATGATTTGTTTGATATGCAGGTTTACACTGACTCGCTTGTTGTAATAAGAGAAAAGGTATCAGAGCTATGTTTGTGTTAGAGAACTGGAAAGGTTTTATGAAGTGTGTATTGGTCCTGCAGCACACACCACTCAGTTCAGCCAGCCAGGGTGGAGTTACCTGCAGACCGTCGGACACCTCACACAAGGTGGAAGCTACGTCGCTCTGACTGATGGAAAAGGAAACCTCACCGTCGTCATAGAAACCATGGCAAGTTCGGCTTTCCTTTTTTCCTTTCAGCGATTTTAATATAATTTTAGTGTTTTATATGTTAACATTTTTTTGCAGTTGGTTGTGTGCCAGTTTGACATGAATTGCCACAGCTTTTGAATGTTGTGTACCGTGTTTCTACAACATATGATGTCATCTGACGTGTAGGTGGAACATTTTAACTGGTGTAAACTTTGGCTATATGTACACTGCAGGTCTGGATACTGTTTGATAGATCTGATTTTTGGGTTTTTTTTATGTTTTAAAGAGGAATGAAGAGGAAGTGGAATGCTTCCAAGAGCATTATTTTTATATTTGATTTTGCCCCAAAAAATATAATTGATTTTAATGTGCCAGATTGATGCAGTTGAATTGCCACCTTAAAGGACCATACCACCCATTTTCATGTTTGAGCCTAATGTACTCAATTTTCATACGTTACATTACTGACAGTCATTTCCCAAAGGGTAAAACCGTATTTCAGCTTTCCTGATATTTTGCAAAATCTCGTAATCTTTCAAAATCAAATATTCAAGTGATACACCCACCTTAAAAATCCATGTTTCTCCTGCTAATAGTTACACAGCCTTATGAAGTCACAGTCCTTTAAATTTTTCCATAAACACAGGTCTTCTTTTGGGACTATATTCCCTGGTGGAGGCATACATTCACTCCAC
>VXCM01008553.1:0-16758 GCA_014773175.1 Lucifuga dentata
ATGTTACCTGTGATTTTATAGAAGGCTTCTTTTATAGCGAGTGTGGGCAAATGGCCAGGAACACCACAAACATATTATATATATATATACATATATACACAGTATATATACAGTATATACACAGTATATATATACAGAGCCATGACTTAAAGTAGTGCAAACTGTATGCATCGTGTTACGTTTATATATATATATATATATATATATATATATANAAAAACTAGTGATTGTTATGCATACAGTTTGCGCTACTTTAACTCACAGCTCCGTTCAGTAGCATTCCTAACGCACGGCTCAACAAGTTTGCAAAGGGTGACGCATTTTATAGTCGATTTCAAGCCGAAACGCTGAACAAAACCTGGTCCGACCAGGTTATGTCTGCAGCATGAGTTGCCATGGTGATCAAGCCAGGTTAAAAGAGAGCCACCTTCGTGGTACTGAAAACCCTGGCTTTATGCTCAACATACCTCGCTAACACACTAATGTGGCTTCGTGGTACAGCCCTCAGGCTTCAGTGCTCTCCTAGATCCGACAACCTGTCTGTAGCCTCATATGAAGCAAAACCCTCTATCAACCCACTGTGACTTACCCACACTTACTGTAGTGCTATATCATCCCCTTTTTCTCTTTTTTAATTATCTCTATTTTTATTAATAGCTCTCACTTTACTCACTCATTTATCTATTATTATAATTTTTTGTACATTTTTTTTAAATTGCTCATCTTGTCTACACCTCATTCTCCTATTTGAACTGTTTCCCTTGTTGCTTTTACTGTATGTAGGTTTTCTTTCTTTTTATCCTGGCAGCTGCTCATGAGATATTGCTCCTGTACTTTGTTGTTTAATATGCCCCAAACAATAAGCAGATCATTCAGAAAGCTTTGCAAAATAGACATAAATCAAAACAAAAATATGGAAATGTGGATATGTTTTAGGGGTTCAGGAGGTTGAGAATTACAATTATACTTTTGTTTTAATCACTTCAAATCAAACTTTAAAGGACCATACTGGCCATTTAGCATGTTTGAGCCTAATATATTCAATTATCATACATGTAACGTTACTGACAATCATTTCCCAAAGCATACTACTGGAACGGTGAATTAAAAATGTTTTTCCTACCTTCCAGACCTCCATTGGTTTCAGTTCATTCTGCTATTAAAATCAACTTGTTGATACTGTAAACGTTCTTGGGATAGGTAATCCATCATCACCAACAAGACGTGTATTCAGGTTTTTTTAGAAGTTATGTAATTTTAGTGTTTAAGCTCAATAAAAAGCGTGGAGTGAATGTATGCCTCCACCGGGGAATATAGTCCCAAAAGAAGACCTGCGTTTATGGAAAAATTTAAAGGACCGTGACTTCATAAGGCTGTGTAACTATTAGCAGGAGAAACATGGATTTTTAAGGTGGGTGTATCACTTGAATATTTGATTTTGAAAGATTAAGAGATTTTGCAAAATATCAGGAAAGCTGAAATACGGTTTTATACTTTGGGAAATGATTGTCAGTAACGTAACGTATGAAAATTGAATATATTAGGCTCAAACATGCAAAATGGGTGGTATGGTCCTTTAAAAATCTGTCAAATTGTTGTTCTGTGATGCTTTTGCCCTTTTTTTCCTGTCTGTCCATGTTTTCATGTGTTTTAATCTGATCTACATTATGCTGCTGTTGCCACTGTTATTGTGTGTGACACTCAGACAGGCTGTGTTGTGTTCCTGAGTGGATGCAGAGTGACCAAGGCCACTCCACACACACAAAACCAGCTCTCCACATGTGAAGCACACGCATGAACTTTTCTGCAGGGTTTTAATGCTCATCTCTGGAACAGGCAAAGCTTTTCAGCTGAGATCTGTTTGCTTCTGCTGCACATTTCAGCACTCAGCCTGTTTGGCTATTTTACCATGGCAGCATCATCTTTGAAAATAAACATTTTAGATTTCAATATTTTTTTATTGAAACATGTTTATATTTAAAAAAAAAAAATCTGATTTGTAGATTTTCTGTGGTAGTGTTTTTGCATTTCATTTTTTTATGTAAAAAGATGAAGACATACTGTATCAATTCTGTTTTGATTTGTTTGTGTTTTTACTGAACACAACAGGAAATCAGGCTGATATATATTTTTGAGGATTATCTGACAAAGACTTGAAATGCTGATTTTTCATCATTTAGGCAAACATTATAACAAATATATATGATGTATAATATGTATTATATATATATATATATAATGATATGTATAATATATAATAAAAACAAATATATATCAGCCTGATATTTATGTGAATTTAGCTTAAAATGACTGAATCCAAACTATTCTTAATTTGGTCTGTAATTACATCGTGTTTATTTACTCATAGATTTCTGTGTGTTTTTGTGAATTTTTTAGTGAATTTTTCTTTCGTATCTCAGCTGATCTTCACATTTTTTTCCTTCCTCAGGTGGGATGCTGCCTGGAGGTTATCATTACCTGCACGTTACCAAGCCGTCTGCTACCAACCAATCAACTTCTTCACTTCAACACGTACGGCTTCAATGTGTCTGTCACTTTTTTCTGCTTCTCCAAGCAACACAAAATGTGTCAAACCATCTGGTCAACAATATTAAAGGACCATACCAGCCATTTTGCATGTTTGAGCCTAATAGATTCAGTTTGGTTACTGACAGTCATTGCCCAAAGCATACTACTGGAACAGTGAATTAAAAATGTTTTTCCTACCTTCCAGACCTCCATTGGTTTCAGTTCATTCTGCTATTAAAATCAACTTGTTGATACTTGGGATAGGTAATCCATCATCACCAACAAGATGTATATTCAGGTTTTTTTTTTAGAAGTTACGTAATTTTAGCGTTTAAGCTCAATAAAAAGTGTGGAGTGAATGTATGCCTCCACCAGGGAATATAGTCCCAAAAGAAGACCTGTATTTATGGAAAAATTTAAAGGACCGTGTCTTCATAAGGCTGTGTAACTATTAGCAGGAGAAACATGGAGTTTTAAGGTGGGTGTATCACTTGAATATTTGATTTTGAAAGATTAAGAGATTTTGCAAACTATCAGGAAAACTGAAATACAGTTTTATCCTTTGGGAAATGATTGTCAGTAATGTAACATGTATGAAAATTGAATAAATTAGGCTCAAACATGCAAAATGGGTGGTAGGGTCCTTTAAAGTGCAGCTTTAAAAGAAAACTCCAACGCAAATCACAACTGGAATTTTTTCCGCTCTTATTCGTCACATTAATGACAGTCAAAAATCAGTATTCATTGATATGTCATAAAGTAAGAACTGTCCTCCTCGTGTCTTTGTTGATGAAAAGAAGCAGGGAAAAGAGATTGTGACTGGACGAGCGGAGACGGGGAATTACTTCTGTTTGCGTCTCAACGGCTACGAGATGGTGGAGACGCTCACCTGCCTGTCGCTGAAGCCCCTCCCCGTCTCCAATTACCTGAGCCTGTATGGGAAACACCAGCAGCTGCTGGGCCAGCTGTGCTCCCACTACGACCAGGGCCTCCTTACCGACCTGTACAGGTGAGAAACCAGCACGTCAGGCAGCATTCACTGTCACACACTCTCCCATACTAATACCTACGAATTTAAAAGGAACCATTCCGTTCAGCATCTTAGTTTTGACTCGACGAGGTCCTCTAGTGGTGAGGTCAGCCCAGTGACAGCTGCTGCTCATGCAAAGTGAAGAGAAAGTAAAAAAGCACAACAAACAGTTAGTAAGTGAAGTGCCTCACTGTTTTTTAAATTTTCACGTCTACAAGTGTGCTCCTGAAACGTAAAAGGCAGTCAAGATATAGTTTGAGTGGGAGACTGAATATCAGTGGGTGTCCCCCCCCCCCCNCCCCCCCCCCCCGGCCGATATTGTCATAGAACAAAGCTGGCAACCCTAGCTGCTACTGTTGTTACCACCAAACAAACTACGCTAATGTCATATAATCTAGACTTACAGATCAATAGTTAATTGCTCAACACCGCATGTATGAAGCTGATATTCAGCAGGTTTCTTGTTTAGACCCCAAGGACATGCAGTGTTGCGTGGGAAGTTGTTTGGATGAGCGGTTCTCAAATTGAGCTGTGCCAAATTGAGAAAAAGTAGTCCACGGTTGCAGCAGGATACGCTCCGGGCACGGCGGCGACAGCATACGCTCTGCTTCATGGCCACTTATGCAGGATGTGGCTTACACCACAAAGTCAGGCCCGGTCCAAACACGCTCCAGGCGCGGCTGCAGGATACGCTCTGCTCCACGGGCACTCACGGCAGGCTGAGAGCCACACCAAAAAGTCCAGCCCGATCCCCAAACATGCATGTTGTCAACGGGCACTGCACTAGTATAATCAATTTTCATACATGTTATGTTACTGAGAATCATTTCCCAAAGGATAAAACCGTATTTCAGCTTTCCTTTTGCAAAATCTCTTAATCTTTCAAAATCAAATATTCAAGCGATACACCCACCTTAAAAATCCATGTTTCTCCTGCTAATAGTTACACAGCCTTATGAAGTCACGGTCCTTTAAATTTTTCCATAAACGCAGGTCTTCTTTTGGGACTATATTCCCCGGTGGAGGCATACATTCACTCCACGCTTTTTATTGAGCTTAAACACTAAAATTACATAACTTCTAAAAAAACCTGAATACACGTCTTGTTGGTGATGATGGATTACCTATCCCAAGAACGTTTACAGTATCAACAAGTTGATTTTAATAGCAGAATGAACTGAAACCAATGGAGGTCTGGAAGGTAGGAAAAACATTTTTAATTCACCGTTCCAGTAGTATGCTTTGGGAAATGATTGTCAGTAACGTTATGTGTATGAAAATTGAATATATTAGGCCCAAATATGCAAAATGGGTGGTATGGTCCTTTAAAGGCCAGTTTCTACTTCCAAATTCACCGTGGTGCTGCACAGTTCTGTTCAGAAGTGTTTTGGTGTCTGCTTGGAGGACACCTTCCACACACACGGGTGTAATATTTGTTTAATGTTTAATGTAGCCTCAGAGCTGCTCAAGGGGGAATTAATGGTGGAACACATCAAAAATAAATAAATGAACACATAAAAAGTACAGCTTTCCTAAAAAAAAAAAAAAAAAAAANAAAAAAAAAAAAAAAAAAAGCACAGCTCCGCTAACTAACTGCTTCCTGCTGAAGGTTTTCTTGGTTTCTCCGGCAGGTTCTTGGAGCAGCGGTGGCTGATGGCCGTTTATCACGACCGCTTTTCTGATCTGCAGCAGGAGCTTCAGCAGATCTTCACTGCAGCTCACCTGCAGGTCGCTTTTTACATCAGCATTCTGCAGCTGTTTAACTCTTTCCTTCTGTCCGTCCTTCCAGTCTTCTTTCTCTGCCTTTGCTGGCATTTCTTTGTTTTTTGTATATGATCAGACTTTACTGATCCCATGGAGGAAATTTGCATGTTACAGCAGCACAAAGTTGACAGAAAAACAGAATATAAATTTGCTAAAACCTTTTGGAAAACAGAATAGACGCTAGTTACATTTCAGTGATTGACGTGTAGCAGCAGACACTTATTTACAGCACATAACCATGACCGTTATGAATACTGATGATTATGTAGTCTTATTGCAGATGGGACAAAGGATCTGCGGTATCATAACATTTATTTATATTGCATGTTGATGTAAAAACAAATGAGTGGAATCACTATTCAAAATGTCCTTTCTTTCTCCTTCTTCCCTCCCTTGTTGCTCTCAGTAGTTTATTGAGCTAATGTGAGGGGTTCTTATGGAAGAACATTCCTGCCAGTTGACAAGAAAAAAAAATCTACCACTTAATTTTTTTCTCCCATTGTTAAGTATTGTCTTCTCATAATTATAAGATACTATCTCATCTATCTGTAAAGACAGTTTGTGTCTGTAGCACCAACATCTCTAGAACCCAGCATGTATGAAGATGATATTCAGCAGGTTTATCGCTCAGGACTCAAGGACGTACAGGATGAGCGGTTCTCAAATTGAGCTGTGCCGGTAGAAAGTAGTCTGCATGCAGCAGGATACGCTCCGGTTCAGTGCCACAGTCTCAACCTGACCCCGTACAGCAAACAAAACTAGGACTAACTCACAAGGACGTGCAGAACTAAATTATGGCAGGCTGCGGCACACACCATAAAGTCCGGCNTAACTCACAAGGACGTGCAGAACTAAATTATGGCAGGCTGCGGCACACACCATAAAGTCCGGCCCGTTCCACACGCACGTTTTCAACCTGAGAGGTTTTTAGGCAGTTTGGTATCAAACATGGCTGCTGTCGTCTGGTGGCAGCAGCAGATTACATCATAGTTTCCTGGGTGTAAAAGACAAACACCAAACCGCCTTTATATGAAACCAACTTTTATTTCAGCCTGCTGACTCCGCCCCCCCCGGCTATTATTAGATACCAGCTATTATTTGAATACCAGCTTTTAACAGAGAATTTACAAAAGACAAAAACATAACTCTACATGTCATGGTTTATCTTCTCGCTGTGTGTGTGTGCATATCAGTGTGTGTGACAGCAGTGTCACAGTTGTGTTGTGTTTTTTAAGGTCGTCCCGTGAAAACAGGGCAGGTCTTCATTTACCTGAGCGGGCTGCCCAAGTAAAGCCTATGTATGGGAAACACTGCTATCTCATTTTTATGAATTACTATCTATTATGAGATACTAAGTTATAATTATGAGAAAACACTGTTGAACAATGGGAGGAAAAAAAAAGTAGTGATTTGTTTTTCTTTTCAACTGGCAGGCTTCCGTAGGTTGAGTGTTTATATGAGGCGATGAGAGTCAAAACTCTCCGTCTGGTTCTGGATTTGTCGAGTTGTTCCCTGTGCTTCCCTGCAGGATGGGGAGTCCCTGCAGGAGCTGGTCCAGCGGCTGGTGGAAGGGAAGCTGGACGTGGACGTGGATCCTGCCGCCTTCCTGCAGGAGACATTTGAGCAGAGCGGCGTGAAGGAGGCGCTGAGGAGCAGCGCGGTCAACTACCTGAACTACAACAGGAACATGCTGCCCGCGTTCGCCCGGCCGGGCCTGCTGTGACCCGCTTCTTCCAGGTTCCTGTGGAGTCTTCCACACACGACATGCATATTCACGCATTCAGATATGAACGACTGCTGTTGCAACACGTGTTCTGCTCCTTCTTCTGCACCTTCAGAGGAGAATTAAAGGGTTAAAGATGCTTCAGAAAGCAGCAGCAGCACGTAGAATTATTTCTCTCAGTTTGTTACTCTCACAACCAAAACCCTCGTTTGACCATGTAGGTCATTTTAGGTCTAAACCACATGAACAGACGGATCACATATGGACACTTAAAATACAATATTAAATATAATTTTTAGTAAAAAAAAAAAAAAAANAAAAAAAAAAAAAAAAATGATGCAGGCAAAAATCTGAGCACCAGTTTGATTTAAGGACATTTGAGAAGTTAAATGATCTTTATTAGCATAGATTAAAATGTGTCAGAAATAACGTCAGCACAGAGACAAGCTGAGCTAAATTCAGACAGATCTTCAGAACAGAATGCAGATTATTTTATATTTATTTCATATTTTATATATATTTTATAAGTCAAATATTTAATCACTTGTTACTTCATACTGCTGACAGGTTAGCGTAGCACCCTCTGCAGGCGGCTAATGTGCTGGTGAGCATCAACATGTTGCTCTACAGCACCACTAGTGGCCAAAAACATCACTGCGTCCTTTAAAGGACCATACCGGTGATTTTGCACGTCTGAACCTAATTAATGCTGCCTGGACTAGGAGTGTCGCGGTATACTGGTATAGACGATAACTGTGATATTAAAAAATGAAATATTGATATCATGTTAATAACACATGCAATAATATCGTGTAAATAATTCAGCACCTCTTAAATCACTTCCGTTTTTTTCCGTTCTCGTTTCGCCTCCCTCTGTGTGTGTGTCACATACGTGACTTGATGCTGTGACGCAGCTAGCTAGCTACTACCACCACATGTGGCTATTACTGCCTCGCTAAATCATGTGTGAGGAGAGGACACACTCCCTAACCTGAAAAAAGTTATCTCAGCGTGGAGTTTTTTGGATTTGGTAACAAAGACAGGAAGTTGGTAGACGCCCCAGTCTGCAGGAACCGCTTCCATCATCCTGCAGATTTCACCACGGTAGAGACAGGAAGTAGCAGTTAGCTTGCTAGCCCTGAAACAGGAAATGTTCCATGAAGGTCTTAGCTGTGTTGTTAAAGCTAAGTTATCATGGCGTTGGACTTGACAGGATTTTCTCTCTCCTGGTTATTTGGCCAGCGTCAAAGAAACGACAGAGAGCAGGGATTCAGGTCAGCTAACGCTGCGATTAGGTGGAGTTGTCAGTTTGTCTCATGCTGCGTTTGAGTTACCTCGGACTGTTAGGATTTTTCCCAGTAGCAAGTTCTGACTTCCAAACACAAACCATTCCAGCCAAATGTAAACAAAAATCATGGCACCAATAAAATACTGTCAGATTAAATAAACTTCATAATAAATGCTAACTAAAGTAAAGTTAGACTACAGGACTGTTTGTGTTGTTTTACAATGATATTAATCANAATGCTAACTAAAGTAAAGTTAGACTACAGGACTGTTTGTGTTGTTTTACAATGATATTAATCACAATATTAAACATTTGTGCAGAGAAGCAATATTCTGAAATTATTTACACTTAAGTATCAATACAAACAGTTATTATACACTGTAGATAGTTCCCATGGCGATATATTTTGGCCTTTTTATTTCACTGTCACGTAAGAAAAAAAACTTTATTCGCCTGTTAGCTGATTATTTCCATTCACAAAGCTCACTTCCACGGTGCCGCCATGTTAAGAGACGTCATACTCATTCATAATGTTATATATATATTTATAATGACAGTGCTCTGACTGGAAAACTCAGACCAATATTATGAATGAACAACATTATGATATACATATATATATATATATATTTGAGTTTCCCAGTCGGAGCTCCGATTTCATAGATATTGCGATAATACGGTTATCGCGATATTTTTGGCCACGATAATCGTGGAGTGAAAATCAGATATCGTGACAGCCCTAGCCCGCACGTTACTGACAACCATTTTCCAAAACATCAAACTGTATTTTAGTTTGGTTTTATTTTTCCTAATCTCAGAATCTTTCTGAATGTAGAAGCACAGTCATTTTAATTTCTCAGTAAAAACCGTCTTCTCTTTGGACTGTGTTCTTTGGTGGAGACACATGTACATACATGTACAGAAACAACACAGCAGCATATAGCTGCTTTAGATTAAACAGCATTTGTGAATCTTTAGGAGGTGTGTGTGTGTGTGTTGGGGGGGGNGGGGGGGGGGTATAGTACAGCTGTATGTTAATGAGATCTGAGGTCTCCCAGCCACACACACACACAGGCTGCTGATAATTCATACATCACGAGCTTCTTTAATCTGTAGCTGAAAACTTTTACAAATTTCAACCTTTAATCATCAAATTTAAGGGAAACAGAAAAAGGGTCAGGGTTATTAAATCTGTCTACTCATTAAATAACACATTAAAAACCATGTAGCATGAAAAACAAAATCCCTTTAAAAACACCATAGTAACCCTTAATTTTTATTTTATATTTTTCCTCCCTTCTACATTTTTTTTTTTTTTTTTTTTTTTTTTAAAGAAACATTTCCTCAAAACGCATCGTTAACATATTTAGTGTCTTTGGAGGCTGAGTTTGGCTCCTCCCACTTTAAAATCAAATGTTAGAATCTGCGTAAAATGGTTGTATTTATAGTTTATATTGACTTTTATATTATGGTAACTTCCTGAATTGAGGCTGATTTTGATAATCAGAAGTTTGCATCTGGACTCGATGCCGCTGACTTGTGAAGACACTTAGACTTCAGCCTTTCAAGTGGTAAAGACTTGACATAGAAGAAAGTGTGCTTAAACCACATTTTAAAAAGCTGTTTAACCAATCAGAGAGCAACAAAATCTAAATTATTTCATGAACACTCTGGAAATAAATCTTGGATTGACTGTATTGTGGGTTGTTTCAGACTTGGAACTCAAACTTGTGACTTGCTTGCCTTGACTTAAAGACTTGAACTTACCTGTGACTTGTGATATTTTAATCTCTTCCTGCTTTCAGCATTCGATGGTAAAAAAATAAAATAAAAAAATTAAAACTGTAAAAGACGCTGACAGTATTTGGTACTCGGCTGTCAGTTCTTGCTCATATTATCTTATTTAATAGTATTTTATGGTTTTCTGTTGGATATTTTACGAATACCTGCTGCATTTATTCAATATTTTAACTGCTTTTGTTCTTCATGAAAATCACAGACATTTAAAGGACCATACCGTCCAGTTTGCATGTCGGAGCCCAATGCTACAACCTGCATACATGTCACCTTCCTGACAACCGTTTCCCAAAACACATGACTGGAGTGGCAAATATTAGAATTGTTTTTCCTACCCTCCAGACTGCCATTGGTTTCAGTTCATTCCAGTAGCTATAAAAATCAGCTTGTAGAGACTTGAATAATGCTGAGATAAATAATTCATCTAGAGAACCGAATGTCTATTAAGTTTTTTTTTTTTGGTCAAAGGAACTTTGTTTGACCGATCCAACACATTGATGATGTATGCTTCCGCCAGGAAATATAGTCCCAGGAGAAGATGGTTTTTACAGAGAAATTAAAAACAACCATGTCTTCTATGTTCTGACGTGTTAGCAGGCGAAACGTTGAGTTTTAAGGTGGACGTATCACCTGAGCATTTGACTTTAAAAGGTTAGGGGATTTGGCAAAATAACAGGAAAACTAAAATATGGTTTTATGGTTTGAAAATTGTCAGTAACATACTGTGTGGATAGTATTTATTGGGCTTAAACATGCAAAATCATCCGTATCCACTAACCCCATTTCCTAAACCTAACCTTAACCACCCTCTCTACCCTCAATCTAATCCTTCTATCCTAAAATACTGCACAACCCTAAATTAAAAATATAACCCAAATTGAGGGAATTCATAGTGGGGAGTCGGATTCTTATGTGGTGGAACCTGGGAGGTGTGCTGGGCCAGTGCATTGTCCCGGACCCACTCAAGTGAGACTGGGACACCATGAGGTTATCTCAACCCCACCCTAATACTAAAACCTAACCCTAAACCTAAAGCCTAAACTCTACCTAACACAGAATGCTAGCCCTAACCTAACCTTTAAACTTAAACCCTAACCCTAAACCAGTCATCCTCAAAATCCAGACTCCGGTCCACAAACCACAACTGTCTCCAGACTCTGAACAAATTCTACTTTTTTCGTATGTATTATTTGTATCATCTGTGAGACATCGCTGCCACGCAACGAGTCAAAATTCTCTGCTTTCTCTGCTGCAAAGTGAAAGGAATGTCTGAGAGTTGACAGAGCACCCCCTCCCATCCCCACCCCACCTTAAATTGTTGGTAAAAAAAAATTAGGATCCCAGTCCGACCCTGGCTTGACTGACTTTAATAATCTGACCGTTGTCTTATTGAAAATTTTCTATGGACCTTTAAGATTTGTATTTGAGTGTCCCTGCCCTAACTGCTAACCCTAACCTAACCCTAAAATCCTAATCCTCTACCCCATGCCTGCTCTGATGGGACCTGCAGGAACTGGGTTTTGATGTATTTTAATCTTGGTTTGCCCCATTTGGAGACACTTGATTCACCAGCACTGATTACGTCCACAGTATCTGGGGGCCAGATTGCTTTAGGGGCCCTCAGATTTTTCCTACCGTGCAATTTCCTTTTCAATCACAGCCAGTCCACAGCTTGCACAAGCGCGGCCATTGTAATGCAAAGCAGGCAGCAGTTAATTATGCATGCGTGAAATGTGTCCGGAGTTAACTGTCACGCAGCGCACATGCCACGATGCAGATCTGACATGTTTCACTTTGTTTCAGGACGTTAAAGAATGTGTCTGCTGGTGAAGATTTTCCCTCCTGAAATGTCTTTATGATAAGTGTCTCAAATCATATCACCGAGACCTTTAACGGTCCCCAGCGCAGTTAAAGGCTTTTCATATGAAAATGTGGCCTCTTGTTGCACCTGTTTTTCCACACACACACACACACACACGGCTTCCTCCTCGCTTTTATTTCTGATGAATCTTCTAATTCTAAAAGGTGTGAAATGTTTCACATCATTTCACTGGCCGGTTGCTTCAAAATAAAGCAGACTCGTGCTGTTTTTCTTGTCTGTATTTTCATTTTTCTGGCTGCAGTTTTACATTTCCAGTGGATTTTTTAAGTATTTTAATCACCTCCACGCCATTCTGATTTGGGCAGAAGTCTCCCTCTTTGACAAATCGGAGCCCCCCCCCCCCNCACCCCCACCCAAAGGAGACACATGAAGCTGAGGCACGTGTAGATTTCTATACAAACTCATCAGACCGTAAAAGCAGGAGGCTGCCAGCGTGTGCCCGGGTCAGACAGGAGGAGAGAGAGTAAAGGAGGGGTGTGTGTGTGTGTGTGTGTGTGTGTGTCTGGGGGGGGGGGNTCTGCAAATCCTTTCTACATCATCCCCCCTCCATCCTCTCCATCCTCCCACGCCCTCTCCCCAAATCCACAGGGGACATCGGCTCGCGCTGATTGGTCGGATGTGAGGCAGTGAGGGGGGGGGCTGGGCACAATGTCATCATGTCGCCTTAAAATGAATGCAGCGATGTTGCGTTGAAAGCAGCAGCAGATCAGCAGAAAGCGCGTCTGAAAGTGGATTTGTCTTCGTCCAAAGTGCCTTTTTTTTTCGCTTTCCGCTCCGACCAGCGCGACCATGCCGAGAGGATTTTTAGTGAAACGAAACAAGAAACCCAACCCCGTGTCTTACCGGGTCCGGTCTGATGAAGAGGAGACGGATCAAACACCGGCTGACGCGCCGCCGCGCTCCTCCGCCTCTCTCACCGCCGTTCCTGTGCGCGCAACGACGCCGACACCCACCTGCGGGGCGGTGGCCGCCGCTCCGGAGCAGGACGTCAAACCGGTCCAATTTGGAAACCCGGAGGCGGTGTACCAGGCGCTCTACAGCCCCACCCGGCCCGTCAGCCAGGACCACGACCGCTCTTATTTGGAGAGACGCTTCAACCTCGGCTCACCGGTGTCCGCGGAATCTTTCCCCACACCGGCAGCGCTCACCGCTTTGGATCATCTCTTCGCCCCGGTGGACCTGAAAATCGGCACCAGCAACAGCAGCCGCACAGACACCAGCAGCAGCACCGGGACGCTGCACGGCGCCGGGANTCGGCACCAGCAACAGCAGCCGCACAGACACCAGCAGCAGCACCGGGACGCTGCACGGCGCCGGGACCAAGCGGCCGTCCAGCGACACCGAGCGCAAAGCTAAACCATCGTCCAAAAAAACCAAAGCTATCCGCAAACTGCACTTTGAGGACGACGTCACCACGTCTCCGGTTCTGGGGCTCAAAATTAAAGAAGCTCCGGCGGAGCAGAAACGGCCGGCCGGTGAAAACCCGCTTGGGGAGTTTGTGTGCCAGCTGTGCGGGGAGGCGTACGCGGACCCGTTCGCCTTGGCTCAGCACAAGTGCTCCAGGATAGTCCGGGTTGAGTACCGGTGTCCCGAGTGTGACAAGGTGTTCAGCTGCCCGGCGAACCTCGCCTCACACCGGCGTTGGCACAAACCGAAGCAGCAGAGCGGAGCCTCCGGTTTGGAGAGCGACAANCGAACCTCGCCTCACACCAGCGTTGGCACAAACCGAAGCAGCAGAGCGGAGCCTCCGGTTTGGAGAGCGACAACAAGGCGGCCGCGTCGGACGAAGCGAAGGATTGTAGTGACAGGGACACACCCAGCCCCGGACCCTCCGAGTCCGGGTCCGAGGAAGGGCTGTACGACTGTAACCACTGCGGGAAAAAGTTTAAGCGGCAAGCGTACCTTAGGAAACACGTGGCGGCGCAGCACGCCGCTAAACCGGCGGAGGAGGCGGAAGAGGACGAGCAGAACCAGAGCGCCGCGCCGCTGAACCTGAGCTCCTCCACCTGCCACCTGTGCCCGGTGTGCGGGGAGAACTTCTCCAACAGAGGCAGCCAGGAGAGACACATCCGCCTGCTGCACTCCGCGCAGGTCTTCCCCTGCAAATACTGCCCCGCCATCTTCTACAGCTCNCCGCCTGCTGCACTCCGCGCAGGTCTTCCCCTGCAAATACTGCCCCGCCATCTTCTACAGCTCACCGGGACTCACCAGGCACATCAACAAATGCCACCCGTCCGAGAACCGGCAGGTCATCCTGCTACAGATGCCGCTCCGCCCCGCCTGCTGATCCGCTCAGACCCCCGACCCCTCCGAGCCCCCCACCCCACACTGCAAAAATACACCAATTTAATTATTTCATCTCATCTGGAATCTTCCAAGAACATTTAAATTTTTTTTAAAGAACTTATTCTGTGAAGTATAATTTGACTAAAAGGCCATTTTATTTTATTTTATTAATTCAAAAAAAAAAAAAAAGATTACTGAAATACTCTCAGAAACGAGGAGCTAAGGCACTACATTTGGCAAAATTTGAGGATATTAAAAGCAATATTTTATTCCTTTATTTAATTTGAGGAAAATTTAATATTTTAACAGTAATTTATATTATTATTACTATTATCATCATCATCATCATCAAAGAAACTGCTGGAGCAAAAGGGAAACTGGGTGAAATTATGAAACACTCGATTTTGGGGAAAAATATGGAACTGCAGCTTTTGAAGGTGATTTTTTTTTTTTTTTTTTTTTTGCAGTGTAATCCCTCTACAGCTACTGGAAAACATCAATAATGTAATAACGATGATGTCATACTCACATGACCTTAAATATACCCCCTCCACGGGGAACCCAGAGGTCAAAGGTCAGACTCAGCTGGCTCAGCGCCTTGCTCAAGGANCCCCCTCCACGGGGAACCCAGAGGTCAAAGGTCAGACTCAGCTGGCTCAGCGCCTTGCTCAAGGACACTTCAGCAGGTTTTGGGCGTCACGGCAAAGAAGCCATCCTGCTGCGGAACTTGAAGTCACCGTTTCTAAACTGGGTTAGACTGTTAAATTATTTTTGTAGCATCTCTGCACAAGTGCTATTAGCTGGTAGACCTAAGAGAGTTTGGGACGTCCCTAGCCTTGACTTCAGCGGCCAGAAAGCTTTGATTAGCTTTACCATAGCTGATGGATCTGTGGACTGTACGTTTAGCTGAAAAAAAGAGTCAAAACTAGCGTAGCCGTTAATGCCTTTTGGATTAGAAACTCCTGCTGTAAAACTGCCTTAAACTGAACTCTCACACATTTTACAAACTTTTTTTTTTTTCATCACTTATTTATCTCTTTCTGGGTATCATTATTTTTTACAAAAATGTGTGTTACTATTATATATAATCAGCACCCGATGATGCTTTTCTATTTATTTATGTATTTATTAAATTATTTGTGTAAGTTATTGCTCTGTGATTGAAGTTGTGATCTGTGTTTTTCATGATGTAGCCAAACTGGAAGATTTTTGTTTTTTTTTTAATTTCTTTTTATTTTTCTGTAACTTCTACGGACAAAGTTCCTGCTGAAGTAGCAATCATTGACCTGGAGTTTCACAAAGCATCTCCAATAAGAACTGAATGCAATCATGATTTCATATGTTTTCACCTTTAGCTCTTACTGCTTTGGATGTTTCTGCAGTATTTTTTTGCTAAATGTCCAAAAAATAATAAAAAAAAAAAAAANTTTTTTTTTTTTTTTTTTTTTTTTGCCTCTAAGTAATTTTGATTTTAAAAATTAATAACAGTGAACATTTTTTATATAAACTGTTAAAACGTATAAAGATAAACCAAGAACCAGGAAGTGCTTATCTTTACCCCCGCCAAGGAGGTCATGTGATCACCAGCAATTGTTCGTTTGGTTTTTAGCAGGCTTTCTCAAAAAGTTATGGACGGATTTGGCTGAAATTGTGGAGAACAGACCGATAATGCAGAGAGGGAGAAGAGAGAAAAATTTTGATGGGGTCTGGATCATATTGATTCAGGACCCAGAAGAAGGTTTTAGCCTGTTGTTGCGAGGGCTCTCCTTTGAGATATCTCCATGCAGTGTGTGAGAGAGATGGAGGTGTGTGTGCAGCAGGTTGATGTTAGCATGTTAGCATAGCTGCTGTAATGCCAGTATGACGTTGAGTTTGCTGTAAAATGAAAAGCTATAGCTCCTCAAACAAGCAGATTCCCAAAGGTTTCTGTGCCAGCAGCTGAATGGTGGTGGTGGTGGTGGTGGGGGAGGGGTTACCTTAAGTTGGTTAACATCTTTGGCCCTGAAGCAATAAGGAGAGCTCCTCTGTGCTTCCTGCACACGGCCTGGAGGCTGAAACAGGAAATATTAACATAAAATCAATGCTAATTGGCCCATTTCAATGAAATCTTTTTAAAGGACCATAACACCCATTTTGCATGTTTGAGCCTAATATTCAGTTTTCATACATTATGTTACTGAGAGTGGTGGGCCATGCATTTTACACCTAGGCCTTCATATCCTCCCACAATAAACCACCTTCTAATAACCTCACCATGACACTAGGGCTATATGCTGCTGTTATTAGACATAACCAGCCCATATTCACAGTGACAGTAACCTTTATGGAGTGGAATAAAGTGATTTAACACGAGGAGCAACACCTATGACAGTTACAACACACTAACTGTAGAAACATGAATAGGATGTAGCATTATTACACATTATGACAGGATGCTGCATCACATATAAACATGGCAT
>VXCM01008556.1:0-16627 GCA_014773175.1 Lucifuga dentata
TTACAATGTATGTTATATTTCATGTGGTCCTGCACTTTAAGGCAAAGCTCTAATCTCGTTGTACTAATACAATGACAATAAAGTCTGATTCTGATTCTGATTCTGATTCTGATTCCATCCATTTTGCATGTTTGAGCCTTATACATTCAGTTTTCATACATGTTACATTACTGACAATCATTTCCCAAAGGATAAAACCATATTTCAGCTTTCCTGATATTTTGCAAAATTTCTTAATCTTTCAAAATCAAATATTCAAGCAATACACACACCTTAAAAATCGATGCTTCACCTGCTAACAGTCACAGCCATTTAAATTTTTCAATAAACGCGGTCTTCTTTTGGGACTATATTCCCTGGTGGAGACGTACATTCACGCCACGCTTTTTATTGTACTTAAATGCTAAAATTGCAAAACTTTCAAAAAACCTGAATATACATGTTGTTCATGATGACGGATTACCTCTCCCAAGAACGTTTCAAGTATCAACAAGTTGATTTTAATAGCGTACCAGAATGAACTGAAACCAATGGCGGTCTGGAAGGTAGGAAAAACATTTTTAATTCACCATTCCAGTAGTATGCTTTGGGAAATGATTGTCAGTAACGTTACGTGTATGAAAATTGAATATACAGTATTAGGCTCAAACATGCAAAATGGGTGGTATGGTCCTTTAAACCTGCAATAACTGATATTTGGTCTGTGTAATGTAAATATTCATTAACAGTGATAACCCACAGAGAATTAACCGCTGACTCTTAAGCTCTATGGATATTTTGGTTGCATATTAAAGCCTTTTGTTTTTGGTTTGCTTTTGCAAATGCACAATATGATTTTCTCTCATTGGGTGTTTCCGAACACTAATTTAAAGCATAAGCAGATATTTCAAGAAAATTAACTGTGATGAGTGGTGAATGTTTTTTTTTTTTTTTTTTTTTTTTTTGACTGTAATAACTTCAAGTACAAAGTGTGTAAACTCTATAACATCTTTACTCCTCTGTGTATTCTGCGTGAACAAATATTGCAATTCAAAGTGTCTCTCCATGTTTGAAGTCTTAAGATTTATAACTGAGATCAGAAATTCCACAGAGAGGCAGTCTGGCTTTCTTAATTTCCTAAACATAGCAAAAGTCATCGTTATTCTGTCTGGCGGTTTGATAACAGATTGCAGTGATAACGTGGAAAGCTGACTGAAACTTGTTACTGTGTCTGGGAAGATTGATGAGTTCTGACTGCAGATCCAGCCTAAGAAAGATTAGAATGAAACGCTCTCACTCCCTTCATCTTCAGCTGCAGCTCTGCAACATCACACGCAGTATTCCTCTTCTTTTTTGATAGCCTCTTTAAATCTTCTTTGTTTTAATTGGCCCATATCTGATGCTTGGATTCGACCAAAAACAACCTGAATTCGCAAGTGAGGCCTTCATTTCCGAGACGGAGATAAACAAGCATCACAGTGGACTGAAATGAGATTTTAAAAAATGGTGCCATTGCTTTCTGAACCATTATTAAAAGATCCACATTAACTTATCATATTTTAAAGTGGAGAATAAGAATTAGAGCACTTTTTTTTGCAGCTTTATGACAAGCAAATTGGAAAGTTGTGGCTGTCACATTGATATCCTGCCATACATATTCAAATTATGTCCAAATATGAATATGATATTATTATTTTTTTAAGTTTTACATGTTCACAACACATATATGTGGCACATTTGAGCAAAAAAAAAAAAAATTGTACCCAGCAGTGTATAAGCAGCATAGGAAACTACGAGCATAGTTTTAAGACAAAACTTTGAAGAGAGCATCTAAGAACCCGTGTCCCAGCATGACTCTCCAGTCCACATGTTAGTCACATAGTTTTCAGGAGAAGTCATGTATTATTCTCAAAGTCTGTTTTACCAAATTTCTTTCATATAATTCAAAAAGTTTCAGAATCCAGAACAGCTCTGAAATAGTTTGAGTCCGCACTGAAAGGTTTTGAAGTTGACATGTTGAGGATCAGGCAGTCGTCTGTCTTGAGATTTTAATTGTTTGTTCCTTTGCTGCTAGTGGAAAAAAACACAACAATGCAAGTGCAATAAAGCTCGAACATATCAAAAACTTTGCACTTAAGCACACAAAGTATAAAATTTTAATATTCAACTGAAGTTGTGAAATGCTTTTTTTGCTGACAAACTGTCAATTATAAAAGACCTGTGTGGAAATGTTTGGACTGATGTATAATTGACAGTGCGTGAGTGTGTCTTTGCTGATTTTTTTTTTTTTTTTTTTTNTTTTTTTTTTTTTTTTTTTGGATTGACATTCATAGCAAGTTTCTCTCTTGCTTCAGATATGAACTCTTGCTACTTTAGAAAACTGACAATTCGGTCTAGCCACCTCTCTGAAATTACCTCATATTACCTCATCTCATTATTTCCCCCCAAAGCAATTATTCTGATATGTGAGGATTTGGGCTTCATAAGCATATTGCAATAAAGAAATGAATCTCGGGTGCTGAAATAATGCTTTATGATGCTTCAGTTGTTGCGTTGTTGGACTAAGTACACAAGTTTAAACATAATGCTGAGTCACTGCATTACTTTAGAATGTGTACTCATGCCAGCCTAAGTGTAATGATTTTACTGGAACATTTTTACTGTATACTCTGGTATTTTAATGGATAGTATGCTTCCTAAAATTGTGTTCCAAACATTTGTCAGTGACAGATGTGGCATTTTAGAGAGGTGTCCATACTTTTATGGGGGGGATCTTTACCCTTATAAGCATTTTCTCTCATCTCCGCTTTCACCTCATCATACGACTTTACTCTGCAGAACTTTTTCAATTTCTCCTCCATAAACCACTTTCTCTTCTTCTGTGGTCTGTTTTTCTTCTCTCCCTCTCTAAACCCGTTCTCCGTTTAATCAGCTCTCTCAGGACTCAGCTCTGTGTAACTAAAGTCAGAAACTTTAATCACCATGGATCCAGGGCAGAGAGAATGTAATATTTAGAACATTTACTTGAAAGAAAGTCTGGAAACAGAAACTAACATGACAGCTAATATATTATATTGCATGAGCCAAAAATTATTTCATTAAGTTGTACAATTATTTGCACAGACACGGACAAGATGTTGTAAATATACTTCTAGATTCCAGACACACAAGACAAATAAAGCTCAGACTATCTCATAATTGAGCCTTAACTTCTTCATAATAGGGCTAATCGTTCATCACAGCACAGTGTAGCTAGATTAAAAGGTCACAGTTTGCAGGAGTCTTTGCATAACATCTGATCTCGCCTCACCTCTCCTTCTGTCTCTTATCACCTCTATTCCTATCTTCTTCTCTGTTTCCTTATCTGCTCTTACCTGATTCCCTATTTTGCTTTATTTTTTCCTTACCTTTGCCTTCTCCCTGTCTTTATCGCGCCATCTGACTCCTCTCCTCTCCTCAGTAGGGCTTTATAGCTGGTAGCTAACAAGAGCGGAATCCTGCTTTATGTTTAAAAATGACGCTAATTTGAATAGACGTGGGAGACTTGCAGAGTTTCTGAGCAGAGTTCGGTCTGCTTACAAGGTGGAATCATGTCAGTCACTTTGCAGACACAGCTGCTGTGTACCATTTAGCAAACAGAAGGGAGACAAATTCATATCCTGGGCCTCTTACTGTCAGGAATTTGCAGTGGGGCTGGCGAGTTTATAATATGTGTGTCACGTAAAGCAGAGAGAGCGAAAGTAAAGCATGAGCAGATGAGCGTATTTATGTGTGTTTGTGTAAAAAATTGAGTGTAAAAGTCAGTGAGATTATGTTTGAATCTAAGTATGATGCTGAATTAAATGTATTTTGCTGTGGTGAATACCATCATATAACAGCTTAACAAGCTTCACATTTATGCAGTTTTTTTGGTAACTTGAAACTAAACATCATGCTCTATCATAATTATCAGCTTCTAATTAGGTTCAAATGGAGTGAAGATAAATTTTACAGCAATGCCCTAAATACCGGCTCATTTATATTGATGCTCCATGCAGATTTGGTGTCAATCTGCATAATATGAGACAAAGAAGCAGTTATGTCAGGATTGGAGAAAAGTCCTGAGTTCAGAGAGTCATCACTGATCATAGATCAGTCAGTCAGTCATAGAAAGATGAATTTGGTATCAGGAGCTGCTGGTTCACTTATTTGTCGTACTGATCTGCTTCTTTTCTTCTGCTTTCCAGTATGAGTTCAAGGCCAAGAACATCAAGAAGAAGAAGGTCAGCATTGTGGTGTCTACGGACGGAGTCAGGGTGATGCTGAGGAAAAAACAGAAGGTAACTCACTCCTCACCAAATTAAAAAAGAAATAAGACTCTGCCATGTTCCAGATGATTTAGAAAGTTAATACAAGCATCCGCTGCAATCAGACAGGAAAGCATCTAGTTTTGTCCTTTTAATGTCGTCTCAGCTTGACATTGTAGGTATCCATCCGTCTGTCAGAGCAAAAGGTCATTTGAATGCAAATACATTATTCACGTTATTGGCATTTTCAACAAGACAGGTTTGACCTGACAACCTGATCGATATTTCTCTATATCCAAGCATCGAAGCATTTAAATAAGCCAGAGCTCAGCTTTTACTGTCCAATATTAAATGCAAAAGACATGTTATTTGTTTGATGCACTTTGTTTTCTGCGTGCTAATGATGATCTTCCTCATGCACAGAGAAAAGAATGGTCCTGGGATGAAAGCAAGATGCTGATTATGCATGACCCCATATACAGGTCAGTCACACCCTGAATCTGATTATTTCATATGTTGAAGTTTCATAATCACTGATTTCTCTATAAACCCAGAAGAAAAACTGAGATTGAACAAATCCAGTCTTTTAAAAGCAGCATGCAGGGCTTGGAGTGTAACAGTAAAACATACGGCATGCGGCCATTTTATCCTCCCGCTCGGCCTCCGTGGATGAAGCTGCAGCCTCCTTAAATGCTGTGTACTTTGATGTGCTGCATTGCTGAGTGATGCTTTAAATCCTTCCTGTTGACTTCACCATACAGGACTAATGTGCTTGAATGTTTACGCCACATGAAGTCACATTCGTAAGACCTCCTGATAAATTATCTATAGCTGGTACATGTAGTGTTTTTGAACATGTGTATGCTGAGTGTGGAATTTTTGCAAGAACTGTCCCACTCTCAGGCTGTGTTCACCGCAGTAGCCAGAGCTTTACAAAGTATTTAGTGAAAACTTAAAGGACCAGAACAGTGATTTTTGCATGTTTGAGCCCAAAAATACAATCCGCATAGAGGCCAATTTTTTCAAACCACATTAATGCAGCGGTAAATTTTAGAATTGTTTTTTTGTGGCTTTCAGATTTGTTGGCTAAAATGTCCATCATGAGAAAACTATTTTCAATTAATGGCGCCTTAAATATCTATCTTTAAAATACAAGGCTGGATTCAGTTCGTGGTTTGAAACAAACAGTTAGCTAAGCAATAGCTAACTAAATAGCATAGCTAACTCTTTTCCCGCATTACTTATCTTAATTGGACTGAAGTATTTCAACTTTGAATGTGTGTGATTCTGTGCACTTGCAGGTTTGTGTGTCTTTGTGAATTGTGTACGTCTGTGGGAGGATCTGATTTAGAAAAGTCAAAGCTTATCATTTCTAACTTTGTATAAATATTATCGCTTTTGCTTACATGAAGCTGCAGTGGAGATAAACAGCAAACGCTCCGTCAGGTGCCTCTCAGTCTTGGATGGTTATAATTAGTTTGTCAGAGTCCCAGTGGAGATGTTTTATACACGTGTAACCAGAGATGCAGATGCAGCTTTAACTCTTTGTCTGCCACTTTACTGCAGGGTGTCTTAATGCAGGATACCTGGCAAACAAAAACCTGATGAGACAAATATGTTGCATGCTATACTTTAGCACTAGCAGTACACTGACATACACAGGGTTATATTTAGCTTCTTCCTCTCTAATTTCACATTTAAATTAGGAAAGAAAAAGGTTTTACTGAGTCAAGTATTGGATTAATGTTTTCCAGAATTTTCTACGTGTCCCATGACTCCCAAGACTTAAAGATCTTCAGCTACATTTCCAGGGATGGTTCCAGTAACTCTTTCAGGTGTAATGTCTTCAAATCCAAGAAGAAGGTAAGAGTTCACACATACCACCTGAACAAACATCTGAGCAACTGTTGCAACTGTTCAGATTCTGATATTCAAATATGTCCCATTGAGATGGACAGGATGATGTCACACACCAGTGGAATTCAACCTGCTGCCATAAAAGGCTGATTGGGGAAGTGGTGGCCTAAAGGTTAGAGAAGCGAGATTGTGGCCGAAGGGTCGCCGGTTCAATCTTTAAACTGTCAGGAGAAATCTGGGTTGGGAAGGTGAATGAGCAGTGCCTGTCCCTCCTCATTATCACCAGTGAGGTGCCCTTGAGCAAGGCACCTAATCCCCAAACACTCCAGTGGAGCTTCTCAGTGGCCAGCAGAGAAGTCTGTGGTTGTAGTGGGCAGCTTCCAGGTGTGAATGTGTGTATGAACATGGTATTCCTGCAAAAGAGCATTCGATGCTCAGCGGACTACTCCTGGAAGGAAGGAAGGAAGAGTCTGCAGGTTCTAAACCAGGAGGAACTGATCAGTGTGTTTTAGGTACTGGAGTGAAAACCTGCCTATACTCAACTCTCCATGGCTGACTTTTAATTAATCAATCAATCAATCAGTCAATCAGAGCTTTATTTTCAAACCATCCACATACAAGTACACACATAGTATGAAATGTTGTTTCTCCAAGACCTCCTGCTGCTACATTTAACTTAGCACACATAGACAAGAAGTGCAGTAACAAGACAAAGAGACAGAGAATAGTAGTAGTAGTAGAGCTTTTATTTAGAATCTTGGTCCATAAAAAAGACTTAATATAAAATTTACATAAAAACATAAGTACAAAAAAACAACAGAACACATATTTACAATAAACAACTGTACCAATGTTTCCATATCTTGGACTGCATTCATACAGAACTGANTATTTACAATAAACAACTGTACCAATGTTTCCATATCTTGGACTGCATTCATACAGAACTGAACTTAGCATTAACCAGAAACACAATTATTTCATTCACAGATTCATTTAGACGACAGATAAATCTGTACATTGCGTTTCTCAGGATAACTTGAAAAGTATTTACTCGCGCACTGACAAACATCTCACTTGCACCAGTACACCATCCTGGCTTGTTGAGCATGGCATCATTGTAAGCTACTCAAAGCTTACACATACTTGCCTTTTATAGTTTACCCACAAAGTGGGAGTATAGAGTGGGGTCCAATATGCCCTAAAAAGAGCCACTTTAACCTCCTCTGTACACATATTAAATTTTCTTAACAGCATGTTGGCCTGAGCATACATCATGCGACACTGCCTAAGAATATCATCATCATCAGACATTTCCTGCGTTATGTAGTGCCCAAGATATTTTGCAATAGAATAGAATAGCAATAGAATAGTGCAAAAGAACGTGTTGAATACAACTTTGGGTGTTTATCCTCGGTCTCTCCCTTTCTCTTTCTGTCTCTCTTCTTCATCTGTCTCTCCTCTGTCAGACTCAGGCCATGCGTATTGTGCGCACAGTAGGTCAGGCCTTTGAGGTGTGCCATAAGCTCAGCCTGCAGTACGCTGAGCAGGAGGCGGACGGACAGGCGGACGGAGAGAGCGACAAGTCTGCAGAAGAGGCCAGCAGTCACGGTGAGACCACGTCTAAGGAGTTAAATACATGCATTTTCATCACGTTCACCTAACATTCTCTATGGCGCGTTTTGTCTTTCCATCTTCCTCTTCAGGTCGTACGCTAACAGGAGCAGAGCGAGGAGAGGAAGAGGAGGACAGCACACGTGGAGGAAGACGAGGAGGAGAGAAGTCAGGTGGAGCTTCGGTGTGTGAGAAGGCAGTCAGTGATATTCTTCAAAGTCTGGCTGAGCTCAACGTGGTCAAACCTGGACAGACCATCATGGTAAGAGAGCACACACACACACTGGGATTTTAATTTCAAGGGTTTAAACGATGGATCACAAGGCAAAAACAACTGCTGCTGCACTGCCCTCTATAGGTGAAACGTTGCAGGCTGTTAACTTTTGGCCACACCCCCAAACAATGATGCCAGAACAGGTGTTTTCCCATTCATACTGAGAAAATACCTGCTTTGACATCACTGATTGGATGTGGCCAGACTAGAGGTCTTAACAGGTCTAAAATTTTGGATCTGATTGAATACATACAGTTTTCAAAAACAGAGGTCCAACCCTAAAGCGAGCTTAGGACAGTCTGACCTGAGCCGAAACAGAACCAGGGATAATTAGACCAGATCCAAAATGTGCATCTTTTCTTCACACTGGTTCTTCATGTCGACATTTGTCCGTTTCACCTCAAAAAGTATATTTTCCTGCTGTGATCATGACGCACCAAGTGATCAGAGCTGACAGGAAGTCTGTTCAGATCCATTCACAAACAAACCCAAGACAGACTCAAAGCTCAAAACCAAAGACTTCAACTGCTTTTCTCTTAGAGTTCCACATGTTCTACATAAGAATACTGGTGAGGCCGCTTTTTATTTCTATGCCCTCACACTCCGGAACACCCTGCCACTGGACATTAGAACTGCAGCCTCGATTTTTAAAAAGAAGTCGAAGACCTATGTTTTTAATCTTGCTTTTAAATTGGAGTAATTGGCTTTATACTGTTTATGCATTCTATACATTATATTTTATACGTTCATATATTTATATTGTGGTTCTTTCACTGCTCTAAATTGTGTACTCTTTCTTTTTTTAACGTACATATATGTGTATATGTGTGGTGTGTATGTGGGGTGTATATGTATATATGCATGCATGTGTGTGTGTGTGTATATGTATGTACATGTATGTATGTGCGTGTGTGTGTGTGTATGTATTGTATATATGTGTATATATATATGTATGTATGTGTACTGTGTATATATATATGTGTGTGTATGCACATATATTTTAAATTATCTCTTTGATCTAATATTATGCTGTTTTAACCGGTGCTGTATATGTTCTCATTATATACTCATGCACTCTTATTATCCTTTACTTTTATTGTGGTTCTTCTGATTATTAGACTCTTCATGTCTTGTAAAGCACTTTGGGCTGTGTTTCTGTTTGAAAGGTGCTATAGAAATGAAGGTTATTATTATAGTATTAAAAGTAAAAGCATGGGAACCCTATCTGATTACCCTGAATAGAATTTGGACTGGCCAGATTCAAGTCGTGGATCAGGTCTGGTAGCTGGTTTTGAGCAGTACTCTGGTCATTAGCCAGTTAAGACATTTCCTTATTAGGGCAACCTCACATTCCTGTAATCATTTGAAGGTTCTCCTCCATTACATTTAGGATGAAGCAGCAGCAGCATCTCATTTTTAACGAGTAGAACTCTGCAGACTGTCCTGCTGCAGCTACAGGACATTGACTTTGCTGAGATTCACTGCTTTGACTGTAGTGCTGCTTTTAAGCCATTATGTAGGCAGAGTGCCAAACGGCTCATTGAACCTGAGGAAATACAGTGCAGTGCTTCGTCATCTACTGCAGGAACTGACCTGATCATTTGTCACAACTTTCATGAGTAATCACAGCTCCCAGATGTCATTACATACAGCCGGTAGTGAAATAATTTGGACATTGTTACAAGTCAGTAAGTTTTTGTGGTAAATGCAGTAATTGAGATACTGTCGTTGAGAGAAAAATAAAGTGAAACTGAAGAGAAGAACCTGAAAATTAGGAAAGGAGGACACCTTCATCCCAAAAACCAAGGTTGTCCCCATTGCTTTTTGAAAAACACAATTATAATCCCACTGAGGAACAGGTTAGAGAAAGTAGAGGTGGAAAGTATTTCTACCCAAGTACTGTATTCATGTGTACTTCTGCTTTATCTGATGTTACTTTGCAGTTTCAGATTTTGTCAGCTAAAAAACTTATATCTCAGCTTTGTTTTAATTTGATGACCTTTATTGATATAATCTACAAAAAAAAAAAAAGTTTTACAAACTTGAAGACAGAATTTAATTGATTGAACCTTCTTTTCATTAATATTTTGCTTTGGATACTAGTTTTACCACTAATGCTTGTTTACTTTTACTTGAGGATGGCTGCTGCTTCTTTTTTTTTTTTTTTTNTTTTTTTTTTTTTTTTTACAATTAGATTTCCTCTGACTTTCAGTATTTTGATTGTCAAGCAGTGGCTGATTTTGATCGATCATACCTGAAATAGTCATTTAATGGCATCAGAAATTGAATCTTATCATGCAAAGTTAAAATATACTGTCCCTTTGATTTCTGATGGTTTGATGATATACTGAGGTATTCCTCTCTCTAAGCACATGCTGTTGTTTGCAGTGTGCTAGTTTTCCCTCTAGAGGTAAGATTTAGGACTTACAGTAACTGTGAACCACATAGTGACTTTTGCATTAAAGCAGCATCAACATGGAATTATACAGGCATTTATGTGCTTATGAACACACACACACTAAGGCCATCCCTCCTAGTCCATGCTGATATCCCTGGAGAGAGAATACGCAGACACAATTACTCTGTCCCTGCTTTGGGAGAGAGTGTGGTGAAGGAAAAACTCAGCTTACGGAACGCCCGATTTCTCCAGGAACTATTTTAGCTTCAAGAGATCATGTGAGAAATCATCTAAAAAATCCACAGAGAGCAGGAGGGAGGGAGGGAGGAGAAAGAGAGATGGACACAGGCAGAAAAGGAGATTGAGAAGTGTGAAGGGGCTGAGTTAAGGGTCTTGGAGCATCTCTGGGGAGTTTGATAGGTTCTTGATGCTGTCTGTATGGTAATGAGCTTAGAGATTTCCCCACAGTCTGGTAAGGATTATATCAGAGGTCTCACACCTTATCTGTGATGGCCACAGGTGTAAAACTGCTCATCTCAGAAGGAATTTTGAAGGTCCAGCCTGAATCTGTGAATTGATCTTATAAACTATCAAGCAAAAAAAAAAAAAAAAAGNAAAAAAAAAAAAAAAAAGGAAAAAGTGTCACAGTTAATGGATGATCAAGGATAAGAACTGTGATTTACCCTTTCTTTCCATCAATAAAATGGTAACATTATTATTTATTTATTTTGTGTGTGTGTGTGATCGGGACTTTCGTCGGTGGGCCGTCTTCACTGTGACGTCCCAGGGCGTTTCTCCCAGCAGCTCTTCCTCTCCGTCTCTCACGCCGTTGGCATCGCAGCACTACCTGCAGCTCCTTCAGCAGCAGCTCCAGCAGCAGCAGCAGCAAACACAGGTGGCCGTTGCACAGGTAAGAGAGACGCACAAACGCACACTGAGACACACACACCGTCCAGTGGTTGAAGTTGTTTAGAAACTCTTGCAGCACGATTCATCAGGAAAGAAACCAGATACGCTCCATCAATCATCAGTCTTTTAGTTCCAGTAAATTGCCAACAGGCTGCAGCTTAAGCCTCATTTGGCACCAGCATGTGATATTTGTTTCTTAATCCTCTAGGGGGCAGCATTAACATAGTAATGTAGGAAAAGCCAGTACAGCATAAGGCAGCTAAACTCCAACAACAATTACTTAGAATTATGCACAAGCATTTGTAACAATACTTGTCAGTATGGTAAGACGCATCTGAGGCTCTGCAGCACTAATGCAAATTTATGTTTCATTTCCAGTCAAACTTATTGCAGTGATGCTGTCTGCCACAGCAAAATCTATCCAAAATCAGCCACAATAGTATTATAAAAGGAATTCTTTAAGCTATTAAAGGACCATACTACCCATTTTGCATTTTTGAGCCTAATATATTCAATTTCTCATACACGACATTACTAACAATCATTTCCCAAAGCATACTACTGGAACGGTGAGTTGAAAAATTTTTTCTATCTTCTATACCGCTGTTGGTTTCAGTTCATTCTGGTACACTGTTAAAATCAACTTGTTGATACTTGAAACGTTCTTGGGTTAGGTAATCTGTTATCATGAACAACATGAGGTTTTTTCAGGTTTCAGGTTTTTTCAAAGTTTCATAATTTTAGCATTTAAGTGCAATAAAAAGTGCAGAGTGAATGTATGTCTCCACCGGGGAATACAGTCCCAGAAGAAGACCTGCGTTTATCGAAAAATTTAAACAACTGCGACTTCATAAGGCTGCTTAACTTACACCCTACACCCACCTTAAACATGGATGTTTAAGGTGGGTGTATCGCTTGAATATTTGATTTTGAAAGATTAAGAGATTTGGAAAATATCAGGAAAGCTGAAATACAGTTTTATCCTTTGGGAAATGATTGTCAGTAACATAACCTATGAAAATTGAATATGTTAGGCTCAAACTTGCAAAATGGCTGGTATGGTCCTTTAAGCCATTAAAACAGAGGCTGTCTTTGTAAAGTCATTCTGTCACTCTCAGTTAATATTTCTTACTGTCTCACAATGACAAGTTATTTCATGATTATACTTGTAATTGTTGCTTATTATCCAGCTCATCAGTGCATGCAAACATGCAACAACGTGTCCCAGACCCTGGTGTGATCTTTCCTGCCCTTTCTCTCTGCTTTAGGTGCAGCTGCTGAAGGATCAGATGGCAGCAGAGACTGCAGCTCGCATGGAGGCTCAGGCCCGCGTGCACCAGCTGCTGCTGCAGAACAGGGACTTGCTGCAGCATCTGGCCCTGCTGGTGCAGCAGCTCAAAGATTTGGAGGCCCGATCCCCAAAACCAGCACAACCAGGGCAGCAACAGCAGGAGCCTCAAGCTAACAGACTCAGTAAGGGACTGGATAGTTGGCTAGTGGGAAACATGAAGCGTAATCAGCGAAAAACTGCAGTTGCCTTCGAGGGAAAAAACTGCAACTTCGCAAACAGTCCAATATCACAGGCACTGCAAGTTCTTATCACCAAAGCTGAATATTGCATCCTCAAGTGCACTGCAGTATGTTGATAGTCCCTCTTTTCAGTGGTAACTTAGCAGAGGTAAAGGAAAAGAAGAAAAAGGAATGGTGGATGGGCCATTTAGGCTTTGATAAATAAATCATGATTGCTTAATTACTGAAAGTGTCTGATAGGAAACTTATTTCAAACATAGGGGCCGTGAACAAAAAGGCTGACGTTGTTTTATTTTAAATGCATGTGGTGATAAGAAGCTGCATACCATACCTCATCCTCTTAAACTCCCAGGGATTAAATAGCTTACAACATTAAGTCAAATAAGGACATACAAGTTACAGCATAAATTAAGAAGTAGGACTTAATAATGACTGTGTGCACGTGGAGTCTGAAGTTTGAGCAGTAAGAAAAGGGAACAAAAGCACCATTTTTTTTTCTAGGTCATCAGCTGAAAGATGAATAATCCTAGAGAAAATTTCCTCAGGGAAAACATGATTTTTGTCAGAAAATGCTTTGATGTCAAAGGAGGAATTTGACAGTCCTTTAACATAATCCTGCAATAACTGCACAGTCACTAACGCTGAGAGAAGTTATTCTTTATGTGAAAGGAGCGCTGAGTAAAAACCATTTTAAAGGTTTGCTTTTGATGCCAGTGAGGTTTTAGAAATGTTGAAGATGTCTTTATCACAGCCGTGAAAGGACTTGAGTCAAGGATGATGAGGTTTGATACAAAACCTCAGTCAATAACTAAATAGAAATCCTCAAGAAAAAGAGCCAGTTAGCAGACTGCATGTTTTCTGTTGATTTTATTAGAATGAAAGAAAAGTAGCTGTAAATGTTAAAGGGAAACTGTATTAATTTACTTCAGATTCATTTTATTGGTCACATGGTGCAAACATGTGAAAACAATGTGAAAACACATTTTCATATACACACACATACACAGTCCTAAAGGAACACTTTTGGATGAGGTTGGACTCACACCAGCTAAAAGGAAGCTCCGTCTTGCCAAAATAAATGAAATAACAATACACACTGGATAGAGGTTACAGAACTGACACATTGGTTTCATGTTTGTATTAATCATGTTATCCCCCTGCTAGATAATGCTAATCATGCTAATATTTGACATAGCTGGCTTAATTGATATGACTGGCAGCATGTCAACTTACCCTCTCTGTAATGAGAGTCAGCACTGAGAGTTTTAAAATCTAGAAAAATAGATTCTCATTGTCTTCCTTTGTGATTTTTTTATTTTATTTTTTTAAATTTTGTTTTGTTTCTCTTTCCAGATGGCCAAGAGTCATGCAGCTCACATTCTACATCAGCAAAATCTCTGTCTCTGAATCTGAGGAATCACTACAATCAGATCCTGGATCAGCCCATCACTTCCACGCCTGCATGGCCCCTCCAAGCCACGTCCCTCTCCCCCACCCAGGTGGACTGTGCCGAGTCCTATCTCAACCTGCTGAACCTGGAGAACGGCACCAAACAAAACCAAGTGGATCCCTTCATCAGAGCCAACGGGATGGCAGAAACGAAGGAGGACGTTGACGTGACCTGCAACGAGATCGTCCCGTTCACGTCGAGGAATTCGGCCAACATGGATAACAAGTAAGACGTGTTTATTATGCAGAGAGAGAATCATGTTTATGACCCTGTGATCAAGAAGGTTTGAGTTGGCTACAGAAATCATAATCTTTCCTCTTGAAGCACATTTTATTTTGAAATGACTGCATTATAACTCGTAATGTGGTCCCAGTCAGTTCTTGTTTAATGTAACCAGGCTACACAGCAACAAACAGAGCAGTAGCCATTAGCATTATTAGTGGAGAACAGCTCAACTCAGCAGAAACGGCCTCCAGTTAATATAAGTGTGACTGTAATCAGAGGATTACAGAGGAGCCTTAAACTCAGACAGGAAGGTGGGGGTCGAAACAAAAGGAGGATCAGGTTTGAGGTTTGAGAATGGCTGCTGAGTGAGAACAGGGTTTAGAGAAACACTGGAACTCCATCAGCTTTATGCCGTGGATCCCGCTGAGACCATCCAGTGTTTTTCTAATTCCTACCTAATGAAATTTCTGATTTTTTTGAAGCTTTTAGAAATTTGCTGCAAGAATAAAAAGGAAAAATGGAATTGTTTCTGTGGAATAATTTATGCTGGATGCTTTAGCACTCTTAAAAAAGACATTTTATGTTTTATATTATTATTTAGCCTCATTTTTATAGTGGAATATGTCGGGGAGTATGTGCTGAAAATTGCCAATGTTCGCACCTAAAGAAATCCATGTAACACATGTAAATTCACACACACACATACCTGGTTAGACACAGCTACCAAATATGAGCATCTGTGTTTTTCAGTCTGTCAGACCTGATGCAGCTAGCCAATCAGAACAGGGCAGTCTTTAAATAGGCAGTACCTAAAACAGCCTGTGGTTAGTCAGTATGCATAGCGGTGCTACAGTAAGGGAGAGTAGAAATAGATCAGTGTGGGTTTTTTTTTTTTGTTTTTTTTGGCACATTAATGCATAGCATATGTTATAAAATAGACCCCCAAATGAAAATATAGGCGCATGGAATTCTCGAGTTCGTATTTCTGTTTCTCATATTACTTTGAATTAATGTTTGAATACTCAGGCAGGCATGAAGTTTCAGTTATGCATCACCCACCTTTACCCTCAACACATAGATGCAGCTATATAATTCCATTTTAATAAGATTTTAATCCCCTATAACTGAATACAAACATAGAGGATCAAGCTGAGCTGAATCTTTGTTCTCTCTCTCTCTCTCTCTCTCTCACTCATGCACATTTAATTTGTCTCTCTCCTCTTTTTTTCCCCTCTCTCCTTGTGAAAGCAGTCTACAGTAAAATCTCCAGGGAGAGCGTGTTAAAGCTGATTTCAGAAGGAGCGAGGAAAAAAATAAGGAATTGGAACTGGCTAGGTCGTGCATGCATGTGTGTGTGTGTGTGTATTTTTATGTCTGCTTAGTTTGTGTGTCTGAGGCTGCAGTATGGCCCTGCAGCCAGATCCACATCATGTGGTTTCCTGCAGCACAGGCTCCAAACCAGCTCGCACCCCTGCACAACCTGAAGCCCTACATTTGTCAGAATCTTACTTTTTTTGTCATAAAAGGAGAGAAAAGAAAGGAAAACACAAAAAAGAACTCCAGATTCTACCAAAGAGAGGCATCCTACTGTGGATTTCCAGCTTAACGTTAGATTCATCTTCATCCTGCACATCTTTTCTGCTTCCCACTCTTCCTCCTGAGTTACACGTCTTCTGTTTTCTCCTTCAGAGGCTTAAAAAAAAAAGATGTCATACCTTAGAAATTTATCACGAGGGCATATATATGTTCTTTCCCCTCCTTTAATGGCCTTCATGTACTTCCTCTCCTGAATGACATCATATTTATTTAAATTTTAATCATTAATCTCTGCAGCCGGGCTTATCCACTAATGGAGTATAAAAATAATGAAAAGTCAGGTGAAAATATCAAAAAGTATTTTCCAGCTAAACAGAAAACACAGAAATTTTGTAAAAGTGTATTAGCATTCGTGCATGTGTGTGTTTGTGCTACATATGTGTTTTGGAAAGAAAAAAAAACTGTGGTCTTTTCTTCGGTTTTGAAAAGGTCACACAGCTCATGTGAATCTTCTTCTTTTCCTTTCGGCTTTCCCTTCAGGGGTCACCACAGCGAATCATCTGCCTCCA
>VXCM01008557.1:0-16564 GCA_014773175.1 Lucifuga dentata
CAGAAAAAACTCCCAACACCCTCAGAGTTGAAAGCCAGTGTCAAAAACGTCCAGATCATCAAATCAGCACCGTCAGTGTTGATTTGACAAAAATGACTTCAACACCCAATTTTGACACCAACTATTTAGTTGACCGGGTGTCAAAAGAGGCAAATTACACCAAATCCATAGTTAGATTAACTCCAGACGTAGTTGGATTGACACTCTTTTCATCAACACCAGAATTTTAACTCTGCTGAATTTGCTGTGTAGGCGTTAACCTCAAGTTTTGCAACTTTAACAATGTTCACTGTTTGGGGACTCACAGATGGACAGATATTCTGGAACACGGCTGGAATCATAGATATTTATTGGGTCAGAGCTGTTGCTGAGCTGCTGTCAGAGGGCCAAAAATTTATAGCAGCAAATGTCACACAGCATTTAGTATGTCACATTTGTGAAGTTATGTCACCTCGTTGTTGCTCTGCAGCGAAAACATCATTGACCAGTCAGATAGTGTAAATGTGAGAATGTAATTTAACAAAGTGATAAAATTTTCATTGGTATTGCCAATCGGAAAGGTATGACTTAACAAACTTAGTCAATATTTGTCAGTAGTGGTACTCCATCTCTGACTAAAGGAAACATTCCACCATATAAGTAAGTAAGTAAGTAAATAAGTAAGTAAAATGTATTTATATAGCACCCTTCTTCATAGACAAAATATAATAAAATCCTTCATCCATTCTTTGCACCCTTTAGGGATCTGTGTTGCGCAAGAGGCATCTGGACAGGTTGTGAATCTACAGTAACAATAAATCAATAAAATACACAACAGAACTAAGCTTTAAAGGATCCTACTGGTGATTTTGCATGTTTAAGCCCAATAAATACTTCCTGCATACATGTTACGTTACTGACAACAACTTTCCAAAACATAAAACCATACTGTATTTACCGTTATTTTGCCAAATCCCATAATCTTTCAAAATCAAATGCTCAGTGCTAAAATTCAATGTTTGCCTGGTGACACATATGTCCGAATGCAGAAGGCACAGTCTTTTTTAATTTGTCTGTAAAAGCCATCTTCTTCTGGGACTATATTCCCTGGTGGAGACATACATTTTCTTCTGTGCAACTTCGTGTTGCACTGGTTAAATTAAGTAACTTTGATAAAAAACAGGAGGGACGTTTGATTTGCTGTGATGGATTATCTATCTCAAGCACATTTCAGGTTTCTACAAGTTGAAATGAACTGAAACCAACGGCAGTCTGGAAGGAAGGAAAAAAGAAATCCAAAATGTACTGCTCCAGTAGTATGTTTTGGAAAACGTTGGGCAGTAATGTAACATATATGTGGGTTGTATTTATAGGGCTCAAACATACAAAATCACTGGTATGCTCTGTTAAATTTAGGGAACAATTCCTATTGATTTCCAAGATTTTAGGTTTTTCTTTTTCTATATGTATGCACATATCTGCCAGGACTTTTGATCAGATTAGTGGTAAGACAAAAGGCTGGATGATGAAATGGAGGCCCCTCAAAAGAGAATAGTTGAAGAAAAAAGTCTTCGGTTTGAGGAGGGTCTTGTTCCTGAGACAAGGAGGAGAAGGTAACAGAATCTCTTTGTGAGTGAAGTCATGGTGGCTCCTGTGGGAGGCCATTGATCAGAGGTGAAACACTGAGGAAAGCTAGGAGTGCCTATCAGATTCTCCGCACACACACACACACACACACACACACACACACACACACACACACACACACACGCACACACATGCACGCACAGCTCCACACTAATATTCATCAGCATTAAACTATTCAGACTAGATCGTTAGAGCTACACTCCATAACAATGTAGCTTGTGGCATTCCTATCAGTTCAGTTTGACAAAAGATGACAGGTTCAAACACACACCTAACGCCAGTAATCGATGACCATTTGTAACAATTTTGATTACTGTCTGTTTGGAAATAGTCCACAAAAATAATAACACTGCTCACAGTTTCAGCTTCCGTTAATGGTTTGGCAGACAGAACCGAACCATTAACACGGCCATGATTGTTTGTCTCTGATTTGACTTGCCTCCCTGTGCTTAATCATGACAAATGACATGACACTTGCCCGCTTAATACAGACAATAGTTAATGTTTGAGTCTTTCTAAGCTGCTTGTTGCTAGGTAACAAGCATTTATCAACCCTACTATACTTTTATTGTATTTTTCACTTGTATTGCACATCTTAAGTGGCTACAACCTACAATGGTCCATTTCATATTTAGAAGGTTGTCTTTTGTAATTCGTGAAACACCCACCAGATACAGTTTCATACCTCAGGCAAGGCCGCCGTGACACATCAGTACTTTGACTCGCATTTTACTCATCTTAGATGGAAATATGACCCTATTGTGTCTGCTTGTATGCTTGGCTCAATACATACAGCATGTATGTACCTATATGCATCTGTGCGTGTGGTCCAAAACAGCATGAAGTGTCTTATGTGAAACTGCAGCAGATTATCTCTGTAGAAATATTATCATTTTGAAGAATGCTACAAGGATCCGCACCGAGTTTATCTGTTTTCTACTATTTATATTGATACACCCAGAGATGCTCCAGCAGGAAAGATATATGGCAGCATGAAGTATGGCCTTGTCCACAGTGAGGAGGTACTGAATGCTATTTTGTGATGAGATGGGGACCGGGCCAAGGTGACCCCTCAGTAATATATGGGCTGCGGCTGCCAAGGCCTCCCAGGAAGGTATTTGTCATCAGTGTCCCCCCAAGTGTAAGGTTACCAACAAATCAGGTTATCAGTCTCCTGTTTTTGGCAGAAATGGCACAAAAACACAGATTATCTTTTCAATATGGCTCAGCGTTCCAGAAAAGAAAAGGAAAGAAAACAGAGAGATGCAGATGCACATACAAGCGTAAACACAGGCACATTTTGTAAGGACGCTGTATTGGTGTAGAGTGTATACATTCCTTAACCCTTAACCCCTAACCTGAGCCTTCAACATTACATACCTAACCTTAACTCTTACCTTAACCCATAAACATTCTGTTTCCAACCCAAAGATTGGAACCCAAAGATTCTTTTACAAACTGTAGAATTAAAGGGGCAGTGACAAAATTTTATCACACTTCAGTAACGGTGGAAAGTAAAAAGAAAGATAAGATAGTGAAAATGCATACAATTAAAACTAAATATGATAAAATCGGTAACAGTGCATGTACTCTATGTACTTTAATCCACAAATCTACAGATTTATTTTAGACTTTAAAAAATGACAGAATATTCAAAATCCACTTTAATAAATCCTACTAAATACATTATGACTGCATTTCCCCTGAGCCACTGATCGCAGGAATTCTGACTTTATTTCTCCTGACTTTATCTCTTCTGATAGCCTGAAGCGTCCAGCCACAAAGGATAATCAAACCAAGACAGAATTATTCTTTTATAACTGTGAATATGCAAAATGTTTATTGAATAATGAATATGTCTGCCTGTGAGCGTGCCTGCTTGCACCACCTTGTTGCTATAAAAGTGAGGCTACCACTCCAAAGAGCGTGAACTCTGCTGCACAACAGCGGCAGAGCGTGTAGGCGGGAGCGGGGGTGACAAATGTGCAGCATTATGTGAGAGGAGGCACAACATGTCGGGTTACAGATGCTTGCATCTCTCTCACATCGCCTCTAGTGATGTATTTCAACCCACAGGTTTAATTGTGTTTCCCTGGAAAATATCTATATCCCTGCTCGCCTCGGTGGCGGCAAAGCAGGGGTTAATGTACAGGTCAGGCACCTCTGAGTGCTGGATAGAACTAGTCCTGGTTGCGTAACTATCAAGTTACATATCTATATGGGGTATCCTATACGTGTATCCTGTGTTCATTACTGTATGGCACAACTATTATTTTCATATACCAGATGGTAGTGTGGGGCAGTAAGATAAGATTACTTTAGCAATATAGAATGTTATGATCAATTCTATGGATGTACTGTTTGTGCAGCACTATAAGATTACAACTCATAGTAAAATCTCTCCTTGAAATTAGAGAGCTATTGAACAAAAAGTGTTGAAAAGTGATCAAAAGTGTTGCAGGAGCATTCTGGAAACGTTTTATTTTAATAGTCATGGAGGAAGTACTCACATCCTTTACTTAATTAAAATACCAAAACCACAATATAACTAGAACTAACTAACTAGTACTCATTAAAGTGTATACCTCCACCAAGGCCAAACAAGCACAGACAAAATTTGTGTTGTTCTAATAATATACTTATCATGATAAAAAAAAAAGGCTGATTTTATTTTTATTGGTGTAGCCTCATATCTGGATTGACATCAAAATTTATTGGGTTCTTTCTTGGCCCATGCCCCATCTTTCACCAAATCTTGTCAAAATTTGTTCAGAACATTTTGAGTAATCCTGCCGTGAAAACACAGAAGAGGTACTAAAAATTCTCCATTTGTCAGTTAAATTTTTGCTTACAGAAAGTAAACGAAACAAGTATGCTAAGAAAGAGTAATTAAAAAAGAATCTAGATCTGTGGTCTAATTAGTTTGTCACTATTAAATACACAATGTCCATTTAAGACTAAATTTAACCTCAGCCCATTATTAATGTTAGCCAGGTGCATGCTTAGCACAGACGTGATGTGGACGCGGACGACCTGTTGGTGCATCTGTGTCCTGCATTCGTGATTCTTTTGCTTTCACGGTGGCCGTGCACTTCACTTCTCTCACTCTGTCTCTCTCTGCTTCACAAATTCTGAGAGCCATTATAGTATGGGAGGCTCTTTAGCTCAGCCAGAGTACTCACTTCTTGGTTTGTTCATCTTTCTAGCCTTGACATATTGGTTGCATGGATTTGTGTGACAGGAATGTTCCTTGGACCCCAGAGTAGAAACTATCTCCTGTCAAGAATTGGTAGCCATTTGACAGTCTTTACTCCTCTGCCAGTCATAAAGTTGTTTGCCATTGTTTATTTTTCTGTCCCTCTCTTTCCTTTCCACCCCCTTCCTCCACACCTCTTCACTTGGTCAATCCTCAATGAAAGCACATTTGTACCACTTGGGTGCTGTCCTTATTTTTTCAAATTTCGAGTGGTGCACAACTTCGTGATCAACCCTCACATGCGGCCACTGCAGCTTGCTGTTTTGACCACAATTGCGTCACCTTTTTAGCGCCCCCACTGTTGCGTCTGCTGCATCTGTGTTAAGCATAAACCAGCCTTAACCCGGTCAAACCACAACAACAAATAAAGCAGTAAAGCTCTTGGACACAGCCGGCAGTCCGTGATGAAGACAGAAAGTCTACCATCTCCTTTGTTTCCTCAGGGTTATAAGCTGTTGCTATCCAGGTAAGGAAATAAGCCCCCAGCAAGCCAGAGCTGAGCCACAGCCAGCTAAATAACAGGACTAAATAAAGATAAAAGCTGTCAAGAGGCTTTGTGAGGAGCAGCTGACCATACAGTTGACAGGCAGTTTGATGTGCAAGGCTGTCTGAGGAGGTCATGAGCTGAGCAGACGTGTGTGTGTGTGTTTGTGTGTAGATCTCTTGCCCTGGGAATGAGATGTTCATCATTTGTTGTTGTTTACTTATGGCAGTCTGGTACAGTCTCTCGTCTCAGGATGACTGCACAGGAACTACACACACAGATACACAAAGAAACACACACTCGCACAAAAATACAATCAGATTCATTCCTCTTTGACTTTGCTCAATTTAGCAAAACAAATGAAAACAGGTCAACAAGCACAAATGGGAAGTGCTTGCTGCTTTGAAGTCTTAGACCTCTGTTTTAATGTATAAACATCTCAAAACAAGAGCAGTTGCTGGATAAACCCAAGACAACAACAACAACAAAAAAAAAAAAAAATTCTATAAAAGGACTGTTGTTATTGTGGCAGACATCTGACCTCCATGCTTTCAGTGCAGGATAATTGCCAGTAATTTTTTTCCCTCAAACATTATCCTTAGAGGCAAAGGTAATACAGATTGCAGAACTAAAATAGTAGCAGATATGACAGTTTACTGCAAATGACAGGTAAAGAGCTAGTAATTCAACATATTGGAAGCAGACAGGCAAAATATATGAGGAGGAGGATGTCACTCAGAAAGTGGGACACAGCTCTGGAATCATGGAATATGTCTAAGAGGCTCGGGCAGATCCCATTAAACACAGCTTCCTGACACCTGCTCCTCTCAGCTCTAACCAGGAAACTCCTGCCTCTGCTGACCTGTACCTCAGGCCTCAGTCATTTCTTTTTGCATTGTTCCACAAATGAAGAACAGTTCCAGGTACTTACTAGAGGAATGAAGAGCTAAAGCCAGTATTTAGTAAGCCTTAGAGAAGGAGCACTAGTCCACAGGCTTGTGATCTCTCCCCGTGTATGATGAGATTGAAAATGGTGTAATGGAAAACCCTCTTAAAATGGGGCTTTATAGAGCTGGGTTGAAATGGCCTGCGCTTAAAGAAAAAAGCCTTTAAAATGCATGACAGCGCCCAAAAGGCTGCAATGAAAAACCTTTTAAGAACCAAACTGTGTCCTTTGTTGTGATTTACCACATTTTCAGTCACATTGATTGAAGTCTTCTCTTGAGTCCTTACAGCTCTATCAAGAACAAATACCTTAGCAAAAAAAAAAAAAAAAAAAAAAAAAAAAAACCTTTGAAGGATCCTGTGGTTTTTCTGAGTACATTTGAAATTGCTTTCATCACAAAACACAGCCTTAAGAACAAAAATATTTAAAGCAGTTATTTAATTGAGTATGTTAGATTTAAAAAGCTCTAACCTGTTCCGACCTCACAGGGTCATCATCAGGGCTGAGGTCATGAGAAACAGTTTGAAAACACCTGATTCCATGTATGGAAGATCCACTGGAATGCAGCTATGGAACTAAGAGAGGGTTAAAGGACAAGTGGATGAACACAAATATGCCATTGAACCTAAAAATCTAGATCCGTGGTTCTCAAACTTTCTGAAAAAAGTATCACCTCAGAGTAAACCAAAACACATAAGTACCACCTCAATAAACCATGAACTTTAAGAAAAGTCCCAGAAAATCTATTTTTAAGTGAAAGAAAATAATTACCCATTTTTGTGAATAATTAGTCACAATAACAGAATTTTCTAGTTTGTTATTTTGATTCAATGCAAAAATTTGCAGGGTTATTAGGTATACCACCAGGGGGCGCTTCAGAAACTACATAATACAACATTTTGCAAAACAACCTACATACAGTGACTCAAAGGAATACTGTTCAGTGGAGGTTAAAAAAAATAGCTGCAGGATTGATGCTTTATTATATCCAGGTTTGACTGTAATGAAAGACTGCAAGTATATACTGTATCTACTGATTTCTTTCATATGTGATAAATTCTTGTAGCTTAAAACCTTTGTAAGTTTATCGAAGTAGATTTTACAACAGTTAGTTTAAAATAGAATTTCAGCAAAGGAATCGTTTTTCTTCTTGATATTTCAGTATTGCTTTTGCTATCCTTTAATCTCTATTAGCTAACCCTTCTCCCGCAGGGCAAGTGTATGAGCTATGCACACACAATCATAACAAGCTCTGTTTACTCCACAAACACTATTACCAAAAATGGCTTGCAGACGGTAATAGCCAAGATGGTGGCAGATGTAAAGAGTCAGTATATGACGANGAGCCGATCAGGGGGGTTAAGGTTGGGATGAAGTGACTCGGAACAAATAGGATGGCGGGCTCAATGTCATCACTGTCTGCGGTAATTGAGCCAGTGACATATTGATCTTTGGGTTAATGAAGACAAAGCACACAAGAGACAGGGTGTTTAAATCCACCATGGTTAATTCCATGGAATCCTACCATGAATCTTAATTCATTCATTGTGCACAGGATGAAGTATTTTACATTACAAAAGATAAACATTTTGTCTATGGGGAGGATATTGCCAGTGAGAACTGGTTGTCACATGATTTTCCTTTAATTTGTTTGAGGTAGCATTAAGACATCAACATAAAGGATGAAAGAATATTTTGAGGGCTTAACCTTTACCAAAACACTCCAGGCCTCCACAAAGGAACAAGATTGCGTGTCTTTGACACATGACTCTCCTGCCATTGGCTGAGAGCTGGCCAGTGAAGGAAGTGTCACAGAGAGCAGCTGTCCATGGACGCTTCCAGCAACAGGACGATGAGACAGAGATGAATCACAAGGAAGTTCATTCCTGCAGCTTTCAGCGGGGCTTGGCTTCAGACTTATTCCCTTCCTCGTGTGACTTCAGCAGGGGCATGACCTTCAAAGATCACAAATCTTGCAAGTGTCACCAGTCATTAACCAGGGCAATATGTCCTGCTCCTCTCTGTGTTGCCAAGTTCACAGCAGTTCACACACAGAGTCCTCATAGCCAATAACCCTGTCTTTTTCAATAATGTAGAGGTAATGAAATGATGTAACTATGACCTTCAGTGAGTCATCATTATAAGGCTGCTTACACGAGCAGAAGGAAGTGATTTGCATCAGTTATATTGCTGCCTACAAGAAGCAGGCTCTGATGCTAAATACAGCATTCAACTTGCACTTGGAACCCAGAATATCAACCTCCAACTGCAAAAGTCAAAGAAAATGCGCTCTCAACTCAAAATTCTTTCTTGGAAAGTTGAACAATGTTACTCAACCCTTAGTTCAGTATTTATATCATTTCAATATGGCTGCTCACACTGTAAACAGTAATTTCTGAAATTTTAGTAATTTCTGAATTTATGAATGAAAGTTTGGAAACATTTTGTTTAAATCAATCAGCATACAAATGCAGTAAGGTTAAACATATAACACTGGCAATCGCTGTTTTGAAATATAAATAGCATATAAATGTTAAAATGTAGCTTATTTTTGTCTGACAGAGCAAACAAAATAAAAGTTTTCATGCCATCAGGTTTAGCTTGAATGCACAGTGCATGTAAATAACATAATTCCGAGTTACAGCTTCTCAATTCTGAGGTATAATGAAATAATGAACATAGCATAAGACCAAGACCAAAATGCATCATCAAGAAGCACCCACAGCTTTGGATGTACTGTAGCTATATACAGTATATATATATATATATATACAGCAATACAGCATGCTGCAGCAAACAAAACATGTATTAAATAAAAAGCTTGATTTTATTGAGAATAATTCAATTTGGTTGAAGAAATTTACATGTAGGAGGACTTGACTCACTAACCTCGACACACATACATAAAGATCTCTCTGAGGTCGCTGGTGTTAGTCTGAAATACAGAGACAGTGTTTACGAGACTATTGATTTGCCTCCTTCCACCTTGTGAAAGCAAAGACATGTATGCATGTCTAATCAAGAGAGCGTTCGCTGAGGGCTGGATTAAGATGTGCGGGGAGTGAGGTCGACATGTTGGATGCACTTCACTGAGCTGTGCTGTGGGTAGACTCAGTTAACCACAGATTAACAGCCTACAGAGACCACACAATAAGACAGACTACAACAGCAATAGATGGAAAGAGGTGTGCATATCATGAAAAGCTTTTTTGTGTTTATATTCCTGCCTACTGCTGAAGAAGTCAGAAAAATCACAATCCTAAAGCTTATCAAAGTACCTCCTCCTCAACCTCAGTAGAGCTGCCTATAAACTAAACTACAACTCCTTTCATTAAGCCATTTATCACCAGCCTTTTCCAGCCACCAGCCAGATCTTTTTTCACCATCCTGCACTTAATATGGTGTTTGCACAAACCTGTGTGCACACAATATCAATATTCAGCTTCTGTAATTCATGTACCCCATCACTCACATTCATTGATTATACTTCAAAATCAAAACTGGTATGAAAAGTATTTGCATACAAGGAATGCAAGAAGAATAGCATAGCTACATGGCTAGAACATAGTCATCAGTACTTTTACATCTCAAGCTGCCACTTCCAGGGTGATGCTGCTTTCACAAAGTCATGTTAGTGTTGTACAGTGGTGGAAATGGTGGAAATTTCACAACAAACAACTTACTTTCTCTCCTAAATGCACACATTTATTTCTTAATCTGAATTCAGATTGTCACACTGGGAAAGAGGGTGTAAATGATAAACCTTCATGAGTTACACCTATCCTATAATTAAAATGTGCAACATCCACTACAATTAACATTTTAGAGAACTTTTCCCCAAGCAACTTTCAAGGAAATATTGCTGCAACAAAATTAAATGCTAACTTCCAATACTGATAGTCTAAGTAAAGGAAAAATGCTAAATAGTCATCAAATAAATTAAATTCTATATTACAGTAACATTACATTGGCATCAAACATGACTTTCCAACAACAGACATTGAAGAATCCATTATTACTAATATGTTTATGGCAAAAATTCTGTACTTTTAATTCTCTGTCAAAAGAAATACAATTGGACCAAACAGAGTAAAAATTGCTCCAAAAGTAAATCCACAACAGCAATGTGAATCTCATTGAGTTTACAAAAACAGCAGAGATGGCATTGACATTTTCCCATGCAGGAAAGTGAAACATTTATCTGCATGTCATAAACTTTTTTTCTGATCACTGGGGACTTTCTGAGCTTTTTGTGAGCAAAGGAATTTCCTGTCCATTCTGTCCAAAAAGTACAGAAAAAAGTTTTCTGCCCTTAAGGCAGCTGAATTTCAACAGGTCAATGCCATCAAATTGGGATGTGCTGAGCCTTTGTAGATGACAAACCACAGGAGGGAAACGGGAAAGCTAGAGACAAGAGACCAAAATGTCTAGCAATGACAGCAAGAGCTCATGTGCAGTTCAAAGCTGCTTGATTGTCAAAAGTCACAATGTTATACTGATGTGAGATCAGCCGGGTCACCAGCTGGTTCCCTTCTCACAAGCTGGATTTCATTTGATGGGCCAGTGGTGACAATGGCGTGACAGGTCTGTTTCCATGGGAACACATTTATCACTTCTATGGAGCTTGGCCAAAGTGTTGGAGGGGACTCACAAATGAGGATTGTAGGACTGGAGGACATATTAATCAGATGAGTGATGATTCAAACTCTAAGCCAGAGCAGAATGTGAAATCCACATCTCCTGTTGTTTTTTTTTTTTCCCCCCCTCCCTGTTTCATCTAAAACAGAAATCTAGTGGCTGCAGCATGGTTTTCTTTGGGTGGCTTTCTGCAGACATAATATTTCAACAACTTGATGTGGATGTTGGAAGGGGAAAAAAGCAGAGAGGAGATGGAATGCCAATGCTGCCGAGAGATGTGAGGATGCAGTGGCAGCAGGTTGGCTTCGAGTTAAAGAGAACAACCAGGAACTAGAAAGATGGTAATTGGTAATTAAATCCCAGCATGGACCGATGGGTGTTTTCCAACTAAAGAAGGCAGCTGAAGGACTGCTGTGCTTTGGCAAATGTTCTGACCTGGAAAAAGATATGTGGGTAATGAATCTAATTGTAGTAGTTCAAGGCAACTGGACTTGTTTTGTTTTGAAAGTGCTTCACCACCCATCCAAGTAGCTTCTTCAGGTCTGAGTCGGCCTTAGAAGTGTTCACCCTTGGGCCAGGTGACTCCTTGGGTCACATGGGAGTGATGTGAGGGTCATTAAAATCACATGGCAGACATTAAAACCCCCACATGACTCTAAATATCATCCCTTCCCACCTGTCAAATCAGGGAGTCTCCAACTGACAAAATTTGCAACTTTCTGACTTTGCTTCTCTACCATGGACAATTCACAAAGCGACTGGGCAGGTGTGGTGAGGTGTGAAAGTAGGGCTTAAATTTCTCTGCTCTTTTTTTCCTCATCACTGTGTCTGCTTGGAAGTGAAACTGTGCCCTGTTATCCCCATTTACATCCCCTTTTATAGTCAAATACAGTTTACAACTTTCAGAGTATAAATTTAGTTTAAAGATTAAAGGAGTCCTGTTGCCTTGAGCTACTATGGCTAGATACTCAGTGACCTGGATGATAATAACCCAGTGTATGTTTTTGTTTCATTATCTTATGAGAGATGCCTCTGCAGACCCCTAATCCTGGCAGTGAAACAGTAATTTATTATCTCTAGTTTTGGAATTTCAGAGTCCTTCAAGGCCTTTTGATCTTAATGCACGTGTCAGAAAGAGGCAGCATTATTTTTATGGCGTTCCAACTTGCTTAGTGCAATCACCTTGTACAATTCAACAGTCATTGTCCTGCCATATTATATTGCTCCTTGAAGGCACTTCACTACTTGGAGAGCGTATGTGCCTTCATTTTTTTAATCGTGTGGAATTTATGCTCATCTCCATGTTAATGTGTCACAAAACCGTGTTCATAAACATATGCATTCTCGCATTGTTTAGCTTTTATTTAAGCACAAGTTTTACACTTTGGATTTTACAAAATTAAAGTAGAAAAAGAGTTTATTGAAAGCCACTGAGCTGACCATCTGGATGGTCCACAGAAGCGCCTCCTCGGAATCATTTCCGTCGTCTTGCCATTTCTATCACCTCTCTCTTTATATTCCTAAGTTGGCTTCTCTTAGTTTGGCTTGGCACTCTTTGGCGCTCCTGGTCCTGCTGGTGAAGAAAATCTTGGCTTCATTTCCAGGATCTGTGATTCCTCCGCTTCATTCTGAGTCCTTGTCTCTCTCTATTTTCCCAGACTCCTTCCCAAAAGCCTGTTCTTTCATGGCATGGTTGAGCTTCCAGATTCCTCCATTTGGTCCTGGTGAGCACTGACTTGGAGCTTGTGCTGAGAGGGTGGTGCTGTGGCCCCTCTCCAATTGCCAAGCCTGCCAGGATCCACAAGTCTTTCCAGTTAAAGTGCTAGCGCCAGAGGAGGAGGAGGACAGGAAGAGAAGGAGGAAAGGAGGTAGAGGGATTGTGGGATTATTTCTCTGTGACCCATATCCCTCTGTTCTGCTCTGGATGCCTCTATATGAAAACAACCCAATTACTGTTGACCCCTTCACCGCCTCCAAAACACAGCAGCAGTGACTAATTAAAACTGAAAGGGTTCCTGTTCCTTGCTTTGTTTTTGCTCAGTGTGTGTGTGCGCGTGTGCACATGCATGCACAGTTTTATTTAACAGAACACTGTAATATTGTTTGCATTAGTGTCTAGTGGTAGACAAAGTACTTAAACCCTTTACTTAAGTAAAAGTAATAACCACATTGAAAAAACACACAATTCAAAGTAAAAGCAATAAAATCTACTGTATCCTCTAATGTATTCACTCTCACAGTGTTAGATTATTATTAATATATTGACATGGATCTGGTACATGCCAATGCATTAATAATGCAATCTGAGGTTTTTCATCTATCTGATAGTAAGAAAAGCTCTGTATGTCCATAGATAGACAGATAGATAGACAGACAGACAGACAGACAGACAGACAGACAGACAGACAGGTAGGTAGGTAGGTTGATTGACTGATTGATTGATTGACTGACAGACTGACAGACAGATAGATAGGTAGGTAGGGAGATAGGGAGGTAGATATAGATAGATAGATAGATAGATAGATAGATAGATAGATAGATAGATAGATAGATAGATAGGTAGGTAGGTAGGTAGGTAGGTAGGTAGGTAGTGCTTGAGTAAATGTACAGTATTTAGCACTATTTAGTTACATGTCACCCCTGGATCTGTGTGTGTAGTCAGGAAATGGTATCATACAGTAGCTTGTGTGTGTGTGTGTGTGTGTGTGTGTGTGTGTGTGTGTGTGTGTGTGTGTGTGTNTGTGTGTGTGTGTGTAGATAAATACGTAGATGTTTGCTCTGAGCAGGACAGTTTAAACTCAAAGCAGAGCACAGAGCCAAACACACAGCCTGTTTCTTTCTCACCAGCCAGACCCCAGGGGTCTTTGGGCGACGAGTCATCAACCTGCCGATGTGTCTGGCAGTGACAGGAGCTTCCAATCCAATCTCTATTTCATTCAATTATCATCCCCTGCAACAGGCCTCTGCGTTGTTTGCCCTCGAGAGAAACTTGTGTCGGACCCACAGTAGCAAACTTGTTTTGTCTGCTCCGGCTGTACCTCACTAGAATCCATTTCTGTTCAAAGAGAAAACACAGAAAACTCCGTCTGTAGCTGACACACACCCTCTGACAGTTTGGATTCCCTCACAATGAGACTTCATCACGAAAAATAGTATAATGTATATTAGTTTTATGATGTGACAATTAAATCATAAGCCATTAATTATTATAATGAACAAACCTCTACCAAAGCAAGAGAGTGGAACAGAAACTTGTGAACTTGTGAGCTACAAGAAAACCTGATGCAACTCCACTGACAATTAACTGGTGACTGACTTTGTTGGCTCATAAAATGCCCATCTGAGTTTTTATACTCAAATGATTTCATTGTAGTGCTGACAGTTGTTAACAAGAAAATGTGCCCACATCCACTCGTAACCACTCCGGGTGGCATCACTGCAACTGTGAAGTCGCCTCCATATTCATTGTCAGATGTCCAAAGATTTGTATCATGAATAGTTGGAAGTTTTTGGAGAAACTTGTTTGGAAAAATTCAGGCAGACCAGACCATAAAAGTGAAATATTATTTTAGGAGTGAGTTTATCAGAGAATTCTGTATCAGCTGTGTTCATTACAGATATGTGTAATATACCAAACTGACTATAAATACTTTAATCAGACTGTGTCACTATAGTATCTTTACGATACAGCTTTATAACTACAATATCAATAATCAAATGACATTTCGCTCAAAGTTTGAGATTTTGGAAAGAAATGATGTAAATGTTGGAGTGAAATAAATGTTTGTTTTCAAAACAGCTTGAAGTACAACGGCACATTATGGCCATAAAAGACGAAAAAAAAAAAAAATGAGGGGGCATTATTTCAAGTCTTTAAACTCACAAATTTGCGAGTTTTTAAACTTGAAAATTTGCCAGTTTTAAATGTCCTTATGCTTATGATAATTCGATGATTTTGCGCAAAAAGCACAATTATTTCTTTATTGCTAATCCAATGGAAAAGTATATTATAAATGTCTAAAATATAAAGTATAAAAGTATGGTATCCTATAATTTAATATGGTCATGTACTTGCAAAAAACTGTCAAATTTGCCAGTTTAAAAACTCAAAATAATGGCCCCCTCCTTTTTTTTTTCATCTTATGTGGCCCTAATACGCTGTCATATTAAAGGACCATACCAATAACATATTAACCATTTATACTTTGCTGCTTATCTTGCTAAATAAATCTCTGAAAGTGATTTTCACTTATTCATGGGTTTTCCCGTCCTATGAATATGCCTGCAGTAAAGGAGAGCTATATCTGCATTTGTAAGGATCAGATACTCATATAATTCTCTCCTTGCCTGCAATCTATTAGCATTTGTCCTTCATTATGTCTATTTGATGTCTCTCTCTTCACCTCCCATCCCACAGATGGTGAGGGTCGAGCACTTAACTCGACTCTCCTGCACATCGAACAATGGCTCTGTCTTGGAAACAAATTAGATAAAAGTCACTCTCTTTTGAATGTCACTTCTTTGAGTCATTCGAATAATTTTGACTGAATTGCTCTTTGTATGTTCACTGGTTTTTGTCAGCATATTTTTGTCATCATACTAAATGATCTCTGAAATGCTAAATGTGTTACACTGTATTTTGATATCAATTTGGAGACATTAGTGACATTATTATAAACAACCGAATGATACCGGCAGCATCGACCATCTTTGTATCGCATTTTACACTGTGTGGGTGCAGTATATCCTGTGCAAACACAGCTAAAGGCTGCAAGATTTCACAAGGGCAGATGGTGAAAGAGGGAGATGCTAAATCAGGGAAAATGAAAAGAAAAACAAAGAAAAACAATTCCAACATGTTTATCCTGTTCAGCACTGACAAAGAAAGATGATGATGATGATGATGATGATAATGATGATTTTTTTTCCAACTAAGGCTATTGTCAGTAATGTACTCAAGTATCAAAAGTTAAAGTATCCAAAGTAAAGGTACTTATTGTCAAAAATGCTCCTGCTTTGATTAATGAATAATTGTTGACACATAAATACGTATTTGATACGCATGTTAATGCATGCATTTTATGATGTTATCTAAAACTAAATTATGGTAAATTAAAGTGTTAATCTGCAAAGTAACTAGTAACAACAGCTATCAGATGCAGTTAATGTAATGGAGTAAGTACAATACTTCCTTCTGAAATGTAATGGAGTGCAAGTACAAAACGGTACAAAATAGGAGAACTCAAGCAAAGTATAAGTATCAAAATGTACTTAGATACAGTGTGTGAGTAAATGTACTTAGTTACTTTCCCCTTGTGATAGTAGTAATATATTATATATGGGTCTTAGTTTTGTTAAACATCAGCACTAACATCACCATTGGTATCACCATGATTTTCACAAGCATATATGTAAATGTACAAAAGTCTTAGGCACATGTAAAAGAATTTAGGACAGGATGATGCTTGAAACACGATGAAAAGTCTCTTACAGTAATAAATACTATAAAGTGTAGCAAATACTTTTAAAATAAATCTAACCAATAACATCTTCTTCTTTTCCTTTCGGCTTTCCTTTCAGGGGTCACCACAGCGAATCATCTGCCTCCATCTAA